>JBAJNP010013415.1:0-12158 GCA_036877545.1 Yasuhikotakia modesta | reverse complement strand
TATGAGGTTCATTCTGGGGTACCTCTGGCCCTTGAGATCACAGCAGCAGGTTGTTGGATTAAGCATGGATCAGTGTTGACACCTCTGGGAGGCTTTTGGCCTGCAGGGAACTGCTTTTTGCACCCGACCCAGAAACAAACAGAGCTGTAATTGGTCTTTAAGACTCTGGTGATTCTCAGTTACAGGGTGATTAACTTTGGTGATGCTCAGTTACAGGATGATTAATTCACTTACCCTGCAGATACACCAAACTGTGCATGAAACCAGTGTGTAAATGTCTCATACGAATAATCAATAAATTCCCACTATTTAAAAAATAATTCAAACTGAAATTCAGAATGCCTCATGAGGGCAATAATACATGATAATATGTGACATTTGTACATAATTTGTTTGTTATTACTCTTTTTATTTAATGAAATGCACTAAGAAAGTCTTCAAATATTGTTTAGTGCACAACATACACAGCACGACAACACAGTTCTGACAAGTTTAGACAACCTTGTTTCCACAACATCATGTATGTACTTCTCAAACACATATATACGTAGAAACCCCTGACATACCTCTGAACTAACTAGATTTATCGTTTTCAGCTCTGGTAATGCAAGCCTACACCACTGCAGAGTTTATATCTTCTTATGAATCTGAAACACAGTTTGGTTCCTGGATCTCTCAGCAAACAAGTTGAGGATGCGACTCGCATGTGCATTAGATAAAGCACTTCTCTAAACTGTCTGTCTCCCCTTGACCTGAACAATTAACATTCCCACATCGAGTCGTATAGAGGGCTAACTGCTTTACATTGTGATGAGGTGGATTAATGTGGCTGTCTATTAACCCTGACCTGAACATAAGGTGTCTCTCCTAATGGGTCTGGGTCAGTGTACCAGGTCAACCAATTAAAAGGCCACAGAAGGACCATGGCTTGCACATTGTGCCAGTATGAAGGTTAATTGCCTTGTTATTGGAAAAAGTGCATCCTCAACAATCATGCCTTGTACTTCATACTCTAACAGAAAAATAAAGAAAAAGGTTTGGGAAAGGATTTCACAGCCTGATAACAATTCAATCTTAACTTGTAATTCCTAAATCTTAATGGAACTGATTGGCTCATACAAAGTATGTTACATATCAAGATGGAATCAGGTAGAGAGTTTCTGGATGTCAGTGATGCCACAAGAAACAGCAGGGAAGAAAGTTATTATATTTTAATAAAAGATTACTAGGACAAACTATTTTTATTGGATTAACATGCACCAATAAATTGTGCATTATAAAAAAGAGAAATATTACATTACGAATATAAATCAAATTTGAAATTTAATCTTCATGTTAGGTTTTATGATTCTTCAGAAACCATTTAAATCCTCTGTAATTATTTATTATGCTCCAACAATTTATAGCATAATAATATAGTAAATTTCACAAAAGAACAACAACCAACAAAAGCTTTCTCAGGAGGATTTTACATTACCTGACCTTAAGAAGTTGTGTCAGGAACTCAATTACCAAAGAAAAATACAGGCATATTGTTATGGCCAAGGTTCCCGCACCGCCTCCTCCTGGCCATCAGCGAGAACGTCGCCAGAATACTAATCATTAAACTACATTTCCCATGGGTCAACTGCCTGGGGTTGACCACGCCTCTTTCCCCACACCTGCCATTCTGCAATCAGGAGCCAGTGTATTTAAACCTTTTGTGAACCGTGACTATTTGCGAAGTCTTGTATTCCCTGTGGTTGCATTTCTGAGCGTTTTTCCTGACTGCCTGCCTGTTATTACCCTGGACAGTTTACCGTTGTTGATTGTTTGCTGCCTGCTTATTTACCTTGCCTGTTTATCTGGATTATGCCTTCTGTCTGCTGCCTGCCTCGACCCACGCCCGTCCCTGTACTACGATTCTGGTTTTCCTTTGATATCCCTGTTTGCATTGCATTATCTCTGCCAGTATCACTCTGTTTTTAATAAAGTGCTGCATATGGTTTTCTGCGTTTGTTACACATATAAAACCCCCATTTAAGAGAGTTAAATGCTGAAACTAAGATTTAGCTGAAACTAAGACTTTTTATATTAAATGAGTGAAAATTTAAAGCTAGATGGCACAGATCTTTAGATGCTTGGCCATGTTTCTCATGAAAAGATTTTTAGTGAATGATTTTTTCTTTCCTTGAACAGACTTTGAGTGTACCAGCACCAGGTTCTGTATCTAAGTAAGTGTGCAGCAACCAGAAACATCTCAGCGGTGACAAACAGAAAAAAAACTCTTTACTCTGCTAATGGACAGGGAAGGGAAGAGGTGGCTCTGTTTTAATAGCTCAGTAGTGCTTAAAAGTGCCTGAACGGTTTTGTCCCAGGTCTTGAACCTCTGGAAATTCTGAGAAACATAAGCAATCTGTACTAGAAAACTAAAAAGCGAAACTCAGCACAACTCAGGGCATGTGAGCTTTGATAACATTTATAAAGCCTCAGGGTTCAGATCTCTGTATGTATCAGTGTTTTAATGGTTTTCTCTTTACCTCACAGGTTCTGATTAAATTTACCCTGTCAGGTGCTTCTTAGGGAATGCAGTCATTGAAACATCACTGAGATCATGACTTGAGTATTTTAGTCCAAAACAAAATCTTTGGTTAATGAATACACCTAAAATATACATTTTAACTGTATTTAAAAGCAGTTTAAATTATGCAAAATATAGATAAATATTATGTCAAATGTCAAAACCACAGCTAGGCTGGTTTTAGCCATTTGTTATCAGGAACAAAAACCTACAATCAGGTAAAACATAAGATAAATGGATGGAATATGTAATGTGATGTTTTAAAGACAACATACAGAAAAATAGAACAGAAAACGCTTTAGCTTTATCCTCATAGCATGGTAATCTTGAGAACCCAAAACTCCCCTCTCAAACCTACAAAAATCCTACAAATAACTTTTTTAAACAACTTTTTCCCAAAGTATGTAGTCACATTTTTACGTTACTGCTGCAGACCAAAGCTCACATAGCTGGAATAACCTGATGGAAAAACCATATAACCACACCCATACTGTCCCATCCCATAATGCATCTGGTTTGGTCACCAGCAGATTCTTGGTCTCCTCTAACATTTATTGACTGGGTGAAAGCAGTCTCTCCATTACAGAGCTGTTCTTAGCGAATGTCTTTCTGGAACAGAGAAAGCAGGTCTTGAGTAAAGACTTTATAAAGACCGCGGCTCAATTTCCTCCTGAGTGCATCATTTAAGAGCATCAAGGCTGCAGGGGCACAAAAGGTGTAACACTGCAATACTTACATCTCTCTGTTTATCTACCTGATTGTTGTTTTATATTGCCTTTTATACTATTCACAGCAAGTGTAGGTCAGAATAAAGTGTACAAAAATATGTTTGAAACTTGACAGAGTAACTACAACAGCAGATCCACATTGTGCTTTCTCATTGACATTCATAAGACAACATAAGTTCATAAGACAACTGAACTGGCAACTGAACTTTATGGGATTTTTGGATAACTTCATTGTTTTTTTTTAATGAAACCCATAAGGAAACATAGTTATTGGAAGTCCAAAGAATTATTACAAACTAAATTTAAACATTTCATTTTACCATTAACATTTTTTATGTGGTATGCAGCAAGAAATATTCCAATTCTCAATGTACCTATGTGTTAAATTACAGTTACAGAGAACAAAAGTTATTAATCCCTAACATCAATTTTACAATTTGGAAAAAAAATAGATGATTGATGTTGAGTTTAATTGATGGTGTAACTGGTAGCACATTGTATTAGCAGTGTAAAGGTTGAGGAAAAAGGGAAGACAAGTACTGAAAAATTGTATACCTTGAATTCACTGTGAATCACTTTGAATAAAAGAGTCTGCTAAATGATTAAATGTAAAAGCCTATATTGAAATTATATTGTTCTACTGATTTTATTGTGCTGTGCAGCAAAAATAGGATTTGCAGCTATTACATCTGCTAGCAGCATAGCCCATCTTAAACAGTCAGTGTGAATATTAAAACCTATTAATAAGGCTGAAATAAATTTGTGCTGCTTAAGCATGCAGTGTGAAACAAGCCTTGATGTGTGCCAAACTGTTTGAAATTCAGCAAGAGTCAGGAGGAATGTCTATTTCTCACACACAAGAAGCATATTTAGCCCTCGCTGGCTCCATCAGCCGTCATTACATAAACACCTTCTCAAGTCTTAAAAATCACAGGAATCCCAAACCCAAACACAGTTACATGTGGGGCTTAAACTACACTGCCAAGACAAAGCAATAAGCTGCCAGACATAAGCCTTTGACATTTCACTTGCCTTTATGACTGAGGACTTAATCACTTATTAGACAAGACAACTCACAGCAGAAGTGTATCTTACAGCTGTGAAAGGTCACAGCAATGCTTAAATATCGCTCTTCCATTTATTTGCCTCTTATCTGTATACATCCGAATGTGGAGTCTGAATGTGTGAACACTGAATCAATATACGATTCATGGAGTAAGTTTGACTTGTTAATGCATATAATGGTAAGTTTTTCCTTCTGCTTTCTATAGAGAGAAAATATTCATGCACAACATCAGTAAAAAACAAGTTCTTAGTCTTTCTGCTTTTTACTGTGTATACATACATTTCAAAGAAATATTCAAAACATTTGATTTCATAATTACCATAACAATTGGCATTTGAAATATTTTTCTTTGCATTTGTTTAAAGGAAAATTTTGGACCAGATCTGACTTGTCAGTTCTTTATTGTGACAATATTCTTAATGCTCACTGCTGAGGATGCACATTTTCTGGAAGTAAATGGTTGTAAAAGTTACACATAACCAAAACATTAAGACTCAATCACTTGTTTTCATTTGCATTCATTTAAATATGGGGTCTTACCAGAAGCAATAAGTATTTGGTGCAAATCCCAGATAACCTCAATGTTTAAGGATGGGGTAGCCTAAAAATTAAAGATGTGGGCAGGTACCCTTGAGTAATGCAAAGGTTCAATCCTTGGGTTACTCTAAGGAGATCCCTTCATATAATTGAAGTTATTTATGACTAAAGGTATAAACAACCTTCATTAAGTTATAAATGAAAGTTCTACAAAACAGGTTCCCTTTCAGAAACTCAACTAACGTCATACCAACGTCATACCATATTATGGAATATTATGGTGTGACATATGATATTACCAAAAGGGATGGCATTGCTTCCAACGTCATACCTTTTGGTCTGCTGCACATGAGATCCCTTCAGTGGTAGCTCAAATCCAGGGGGTTTTCCCCAAGGGGAAATCCACTTTGCATGATAAAGACCACGAGACGATGTGTCCGTGATTTAGACATGTGGAGGAAGCCCTGGTTCCTCTCCCAGGGTCCAGTGTTAGGAGATCTTGGTCACCACGTAATGCTAGCGAAAGATGTGTCCCTTTCTGGTCGGGGTGCGGTTCTGAACAACAACATAAATTGCCTGAAAATGCTTGATGTGCTTCAGGCTCTAAAATTCTTTCTCCCGAACATGAGAGACCACCACGTGTTGGTCCATCAACCACCAGGGAGGTCTGCGCTTGTGCCCCCTTTACAGACTGCCGCACCAGATCCTGACCTGACCTCAGGGGAAACTTCGCTTATTGAGAGCGGCTTATATCCCCGGTCGATGCAGTGTGGGAGCAGACACTCTGTCAAGGCAGGGGCAAGGCCCGGGGAGTGGAGACTTCACCCAGAGATGGTGAAGGAGATTAGGATTCTCTTGGAATTCTCTTGGAAGTTTTTTTGGGAGACTTCACCTCCCAAGAGACTGTGCAATGTCCCCTTTGGTACTCACTAGTTCATCCACCTCCTCTGGGCCTGTACACATTTCCTCCCTTTGCCCTGCTCCCGGGAGATCTAGATAAAGATTCACCGGGACACGGTATCTACCCGTTCTGGCCGAGCCGAGTATGGTTCTCGTATCTCTCCTGGACAGTCATCCTTGGAGGATCCCTTTGAGGGGGATCTTCTGTCTCAGGCAGGGGGTGCCATCGTCCACCCTTGCCCAGACCTTTGAAACCTATGGGTGTGGCCTCTGAGGGGGCACATCTTGTAGCTTCTGGTCAATCATCTCAGGTTGTTGAGACCATTCTTCAATCTAGAGCTCCCTTTATGAACTGTATGCCCTGAAATGGAGACTTTTTACTTCTTGATGCAGAGACCACCAGTTTGACCCAGTGAACTGCCTAGTTGGTACAGTCCTGGAATTTTTACAGTCATGACTTGAGGCAGTATTGACTCTTACCACATCTCTTTTGAGGGGTCTTCAGTGGTTAGACACCCCTTTGTCATGTCCTCCGCAGTGCTGAGTACGCTTTGAGTACACTCTCGAGTCCCTGGATCCGTGGAACCTGGCCATAGTTCTTAAAATTATATGCACTCCTCCTTTTGAGATCAAGACCAGGAAAAGCTAAATTATATGTGTCCAGTGCGAACAATTTAGCTTTTCCTGGGTCTGTTTTGGCCCACATAAGAGGGGCCAGCCTGCTTCCAAGCAAACGCTTAGTCACTGAATTGTTGAGGCAATCCGTATCGCTTATGAGTCCTCTGGTCTTCCCCCTTCTTTGGGAACCAAGGCTCACTCTACTCAATTTATGGCGGCCTCTAAGGCCTCTTCCGCAGGATGGTTCACTACTTTGACCTTCGTCAGATTTTACGGCCTTGATGTTCAGGCCTCCACTAGTACCTCTGTCCTTGCTCCCTAAGTTGAGTTTGACATAGGGCAGGGGTTCCTTCACTATGGTGGAGTTGGCATCTTGTTCCCATAGTGTTTCGACACAGCTTGAGTTCCTGAAAGGGAACGTCTTAGGTTATGTATGTAACCCTGGTTCCCTAAAGGGAACGAGACGCTGCGTCTCAGTCCATACCTCAGGCACCCCGGCCTGTACTCGCTTCTTTCAGGGTGGAAACTAACCCGAGTAGCGCATCTCACGTGCCTTTATAGCTTCCTGGTCATAACGTCACCCTGTCTGTGTTAGTTTGTGTTATGTGGTTTTCCTATTATCAGCCTCTTAGCACCAAGCTTCCCATTAAGGCATCAGTCGCCCACCCTGATTGAATACAGTGCAGTGCTTCTATTAGAACCTGCCAAGAAACGGTATAAAATCAACAAGATGTGTTAATAAACCATAACAAGACACAGGTGAGCATAATGATAAGACTAAACCAAATACATGAAACTGGTGGGGGTGAACAGAAACAGGAGCAAACCAAAAAAGGACAACCGAAATGTTACAGTAGTAAATGTAAATTATGCTCGACCAAGGGTTGGTGCTATTGGAGACTGAATAAATCTGTTCAATTGGGTTATAAAAGAAAACAGTCTTTCTTTTCCAACAAGTTAAAAACAAAATTGGAACCTTGCACAACTACTCTGCATGAATTGCAAATGTGTTGTTTTTCATCACAGAATATGATCATTGCTCTGTGTGTTTTTGTATTTAATTGTGTGTTAATAAATAAAATTCATGAGATATTACATTAACAGCAAATTTGTGAGGTTAATTAGGCCTAATATTTTAACTTATGGCTTAAAGACCATGCAATTAGCTATGGCTTAATGTTGTTGCTGGATTAAGCACAAATTAGTTGGCCTCCAGGGTGCTGTGCAGTAACACAGCACTATCTTGAGAGACCAGCATCCAGGTACAAACCCACACATTAAAAAACACTTTATTTAATGAGAAAATAATAATTTTAAACTATTTTATTTATTTATGAGGCCAATCCTCACCTCAGCTACGTTCCAACATCATTTCCGATTTCAACTCTGAAATGTAAAGCTCCTTGTCTATAAAAGATGAGCTGTAATGTTAAGGTGTGTGTGAACCGTCTGACGAGGTGAGCAGAAACGTTAGCATGCTAAAGTAGTGCTAATGGAATTGTCTCTACAGTGGCACATAATAAAAAATTTAATAATTATATCTTTACTTGTTCTATAGAATCCAAGCTTCAAGCATCACCAGGCCCAAGCTCCTGACAAACGGTTGTTTGTTCATAAATAACAGCTTTCTAATTAAGCCCTTCTTTACCCATAATACCTACAGAGATTAACATTTGCTGATTCATCAGATTCAGAAAGATTTTAGTGTTATATAATTTATTCATACAGTAGATCAGAGGCATCATTATAATATCAAAGGGATCCCTCATGATTTTCTCTGTAACGTGTAATATAAGATCTGTCCTTAGTCATGCCAGATGAAAAACTGTTTCATCAGAGACAACAAATCACTACTAAGCTCCAAATGTTTCTTTGATGAACCACAAACCACAGGCACCGAATTATGATTTCAAGTAAAAGGCACTCGAGTACCACATGTTAAACAAGACTCTTAACCTTACAAAATTTGCATTGTAATTACAAAAACCTTTGCAATACCTTGACATTTAAGCTGTTAAATGTCCCAAATCCTAGTGAGCTGCCTACATATACAGCGTTTTAAGATATCATAGGTGCACTATGACAGACAGAAAAGCTCCTCTATAATTATTCTAATAATCATGTTTTGACTACGATAGTTTCTTTGGGATGAAGGCTGCATTGCAAAAGATTGTAGCAATGAGCAGGCAATTGCAAAATTGCAAAAAGCTCAATTAAAAAAAAGTTGAAAATTACTGACCTAAATTACAGACAAATTGCTAATGAGAATTCTAGAAGGCAGAAACCTATAACAAAGTAACTTTTATACTGTAGCTGTATAGCATATTGAAAATCCAATATCAACATGTTTTGGCATGTCTCTGAAATGTACATGATAATAATGGCTACACCTTTTAAATTCTCAGCAATGCCTCTGATAATACTACAAACTGTTTGGAAGTTAATAAATTTGGCAATTCAGGTTTTACAGCTGCAGGAATAGTACATAAACACACATTCCTGAAACCTAAATGCTGCGTCAAATTTCAACACAAAGGCGCCGCTTAAAGCATTTCAGTCTGATATTATTTGGTGACAAACACTGCTGTCACTAATACATTGCCTCTCTCTGACTGGCAGTTTCTTACTATGATATATCAGTGACCTGTATTGAATATATCTTGCTGGTTGCCACCAGCTATCTTTGGGAAGTTGTTGGATTTGATTGACAGTTTATGGAAAAAATAGCCCCAGAAGCTCCAGTTAAAATGCTTATTAATGCCACTTTCAAATGCTTGTTGGCTCTCAAAAGCGTTATGGCTACATGCAATAGCACCTGTCAAATATTGTTTACTCATGGTAAAAAAAATGCCCTAACTGGCAACTGTTGGAGAACGCAAACTGACATGGACAACAGAGATTAAAAATGGAGAGAGAGAACACTGTTCAGTGCTTATCAGTTTAGACAGGAATTGTACAATTGTACAATGGATTGTACAAAGACAACCAGTAGAGATATATATATAGAGAGAGAACACTGTTCAGTGCTTATCAGTTTAGACAGGTGAAAACATGGCAGAAAAGAAAGTCAGAGTTCAGCTTTGTGTCTCAGCTTTCACTAACACAATAATTAAAAAGTCATTCCACAACAATATTCAGGACATTGACTGACTGAAATTTAAAGAACACCATCTTCCTGATATAATATGATATATTTAAATATCGGATACAATATATGTATATGTATATAATCAGTAGGTTGCTGGTTCAATTACAGTGCTGGCAGATAGCAAGTGAAGTGCCCTTGAGCTAGGCACCTAACCCCCAATTGCTCCCTAGGTGCTGCAGGGATAGCTGCCCACTGCTATGGGTGTGTGTGTGTGTGTGTGTTCACGACTTGCTGTGTGTGTTTACTTCTCATGATGGATGGGTGTAACGAAAGGAGTGGAGACGGGAAGCAGATCCATTCGCAGGTTTACTTAAGGTCATAACAGGCAGGGTCGAACACAGGTAAACAGGAACAACTGAGGCAAATCCAAAACTCTAAAATCCAATAGCAAAGAAAGGGTTGGGGCAGGCAGCAATAATCCAAAAAACAGAAGACAGTCCAAAGTCAAAATCCCAAAAAAAAACAGAAACACAAGGAACACTCGAAACTCGATAAACACTAACAACAAGGAAATGGCAAAACAATACTTTGCCAGGGAGGCGCAGGCAACTTGGGAGTCCACCAGAGTGGCTCAGGAGACTTGGGAGGCCACCAGGGCGGCTCAGGAAATTTGGGAGCCCACCAGGGCGGTTCAGGAGATTTGGGAGCCCACCAGGGCGGCTCAGGAGACCTGGAGTCCCACCAGGGCAGATCTGGAACAGTACGCAGAGACACACAAACAGAGAGAGAAAGAGCCCTGGGGGCATGTGAGTCACCAGACGTTACCACAGTGCAGGGAGCAGGAGCAGCCATCCCCACCACATCAGGATCTGTGACCTTAGCCACCTCCTCCGGGGATGCTGCCCTCAGAGGATCTGCAGCATGAGCTGCCTCCTCTGTGGACTCAGTAGTGGTATACACAGCCCAGATGACCCACAGCGCTACTGCCAAAACAGGAACAGCAGCTGTGACTTGGCTTGGCAGAGAAACAGCAGCGGCTGAGACGTGACTTGACTCGGGAAGAGCGACAGCGGCTGAGACGTGACTTAACTCAGGAAGAGCAACAGCGGCTGAGGCGTGACTTGACTCTGGAAGAGCGATAGCGGCTGAGACGTGACTTGACATGGGAAGAGCGACAGCTGGGACTTGACTTGACTCGGGAAGAGCAACAGCTGGAACTTGACTTGACTCTGGGACGACAGCTGTACCTGGGCTTGACTCGGGAAGGACAGCAGTAGCTGGGCTTGACTCGTGAAGGACAGCAGTATCTGGGCTTGACTCGGGAAGGACAGCAGTAGCTGGACTTAACTCAGGAAGGACAGCTGTAGCTTGGCTTGACTCAGGAAGGACAGTTGTAGCTTGGCTTGACTCGGGAAGGACAGCTGCAGCTTGACTTGACTCAGGAAGGACAGCTGTAACTGGGTTTGACTCGGGAAGGGCGGCCATTACGGGTTATTTGACTCGGGAAGTATTTATCGTACTTTATTTAAAGCCACGGTTATAACAGGCAGGGTTGAACACAGGAAAACAGGAACAATTGAGGCAAATCCAAAACTCAAAAATCCAAAAGCAAAGAAAGGGTCGGGGCAGGCAGCAATAATCCAAAAACCAGAAGACAGTCCAAAGCCAAAATCCAAAAAAAAAAACAAAAACCAGAAACACAAGGAACACTCGAAACACTAGAAACAAGGAAATGGCAAAACAATACTTCACAAGATGCTACAGAGAAAACACATTAATTATGGAAAGGGCCCTTTAAGATTATTAGCTTAACATGCTCTATGGAAGTGCATTATGGATTTATGAATCTCAGACAGGGTTATGACTTCAGATGTTGGCTTTAAATATCAACATGCTCCCCTGCTGTGGGTGTCAGAGCAGGGTCAGAGCATCAACTTGCACAGTAGATGAGGTTACTTTACTGTGTTTAGCCACAAAACACTGAATGCAGGCTATGTAAATTATCAAGGTAGAATTATCCATCTGAGGCTCTACCATTTTGTTTTGGTAAAACACAGTTATTTTGGTAATGTGTAATCAGCAATTTGACCTTATTCACAAATATCTACCTAAATGTCTGGGTAATGGTGTCCAAATGTTGGAATATGCAGCCATTAGGTAAGCAATATATATCAATTTCTGCAGGAATCTGTATTAAGTGGCATAACTCTTCCCATGCAGAATGTTTCAAATCCATCATTTTCATTACATTAGGTGGCATTAGAGTTAGGATGGTGTCTTTAAATGCAGCTGTTTAAATACATAGTAAACAGCAAGACAGCAAAGAGTTATGTTGCAAAATTTGGAAAGATGCCAACAGACCTGCTCTCCATTCTGTCAGTTTTTGACACAATCAAGTATCTGCTCACTCCAATTGTTGCTCACCCACTTGACGTCTGTGCCTTTCGGCTGCCATGGAAACAAATCCCATAATATCACAAGCCCACCCAACTGATGTTCAACAGCAAGTTGGGGGGCGTCATAGAATGATTGAAAGAAGGTATTTGAAAAAAGTGAAATTAGTCTGTTCCTCCATATTACAGTATCTAATGAAATATAAGTTTGTTACCCAAGGCAACTTTCCTCCAAAAGGGAAAAGAAAGATTCTTAGGTTTTATAGTG
>JBAJNP010013414.1:0-12161 GCA_036877545.1 Yasuhikotakia modesta | reverse complement strand
TTTTCAGTTTTTGTGAGATTAACCCCTTTTGTTCAATAAATAATGACAATATATCCTCTTTTTTTGTTTGTCTATCATTAGCAAGTCTGCTTCACAAATTGGGATTTGGATGTACATTTGATTAGGTTATTCTATTTTTTTTTTTACACAAAACCTAACCATGTCTGGAGGGTTCACAAACTTTCAAGCAGCACTGTATATTTTAACTCAGTGAAATCATTTTACTTGGTTAGATGGTTTCTGTGCCATGTATTTAGATCACATTTTTCCAAAGGATCTAACAAAATGGCCAAATCTAAAAAGACTGGCCCAAAAGTTCTACTATTAGCAACATTGCCATTATGGATGACGAGAGCCTGTTTGGTCAAGAGTAGGAATGTTCTGACCTTTCCCAAGCTTTGGACAAATTAACGAAGAACATTACAAAGGTAGGAGACAAGAAAGTGAATACTGTTCTAGCCAAAACAACCAAACAGTTCAGTTCCAGGCCTTGGTCGAGCGAGTGAGCCAGGCTGAGGTACGCATTCTTTTTTTTTGAAAAGTGGCTGCCAGATTACTTAAAGTTTGCAACGAAAGCAGAACGGATCAAGTCTGGGTTTAGACCACATCACAGTACAGAGACTGCTCTGGTCAGTTTGTACACATAAATGGGGAATCGTCTGCCCTAATGCCAGTCCAGTATGGCCTATTCCAGTAAGGTAAGGACAACATCTACATGAATATTGAAGTCTCCCACGGTTATGTCTTTGTCAGCAGACACCAACAGATTGGTTGGAAAATCCACAAATTCTCTTAAAAACTCACAGCAGGAGCCAGGGTTTTAAAAAACCCCGTAAAGAAATGTACTGTGTATAGACCATACACAGTAACCAACGCAAATGAGTGTGAGGATTTTTTACTACTATCTGGTAGTGTAACTTTAAGCTACAAAGGAGGTGAAACGATGAACTGTAGTTTGCGATACATTTTGAAATTCATTATAGATAATTGCAACGCCACCTCCACAACCTGCCAGACGTGGCTCATGCTTATAGCGGTAGCCTGGTGGTGCACATTATTATTGAAGGCATGTGACAAGGTAAAACTATTCGTATACTAACCGTACTATCCTTCAGCTCATCCATTTGACTGTTACTAAAGTGTATTTGGACTTGATTGCCAAGTCAGCTGATTTAACAATTGTGGGGGAGATTTCAATTGTGTGATGAACCCACTTATAGATAGGTACCCACATAGCTCTGCATCCCTAACTGCTCAGGCAACATCTCTTCAGAATGTACGTAAAGATCTTGGCTTTGTAGATGACAAAGAATAAGAATACAAAGAATATACTGAAATTTTTTTCTACTTCCCATCATTGTCAGTCAAGATTAGATTACTTTTTTACACCAAAAATGGATTTACATTTAGCAGTGTTTTGTTATATGGAAAGTATTTTATTGTCAGACCATGCCAGTGTCACTATGGAGCTTCTGTGTAGGAATGCAGCGAATTGTTCTATACAGTGGAGACTTAATATTGCAATGATAGTGTAAAAGTTTACTTTAATTTAAAAAAATATTTTTTATTTCTTTATTTACAAATAATCCATCTTTGTTATGGGAAACATAAAGTTTATGTAATTATTTCATATACTTCCTATGAAAACTGTCAAAGAATAGCAAACCAAAAATCTTTTGAGGCTCAGTTATAGGTCAAACAATGTATAATATATTTCCTTCAGCAGACTTACTGAAAGAATTACAGGCAGTTAGAGTGGCTCTACTTTAGTTAGATTGTCTTACTATGGATGCAGTGAAGAAAATAAGATACTCAAAACAAAGATTTTACGAGCATGGAGACAAGCCTGGGATATTTCTAGCATATATTGCCAAACATTGTGTAGCATCTCAGTTTATTGCTTCTATTGTTGAGTCGATAATAGTTGATATAGTTGATAAAACTATGATAATAGTTTCTATGATAATAAGAATATAACCAATGCATTTAGAGATTTTTTTATTTTAAATATATATTCTTTTGAGAAAACAGATGACCACCTCAAACAAATGGTTGACATTTTTTTTTAAATTACCTTTCCATCAATTTCAGTTACACAAAAAGATTCAATGGCGTTATTACTAGACAGGAGGTTATTAATGAGGTTATTAATTAAAGAATGTTAAATCACCTGGGCCAGATGGGTTTTGAGGAGACTTCTTTAAAGAAGAGCTTTCTTTAGTTTCAAGAGTTGACGGTAGACCCATTGCTTAATATGTTTAATTATTCATTTGTAGTTAAGGAATTACCAAAACGTCTTGGAGAAGCTTATATATCACTTATATTAAAGAAAGGTAAGTCTGAGATATGTGCTTCTTATAGGCCAATTGCGTTACTAAATGTGGACCAGAAGCTGCTTTCTAAAATTTTAGCAACACGGCTTGAGAAAATTCTGCCTACAATAATCGGGTCTGATCAAACAGGATTTACACAGGGTAGGAATTCATCTGATAATGTTAGATACCTTTGAAATGTTGTTTATGCTTTTAAAGCAAATCCAAAAATGGCGTAGTATTGTCTTTGGATGCCGTTTGATCATATTGAATGGTCCAATCTTTGTTGTTGGAAAAATTTGGACTAAACAAAATTAATTTAACTAAATCTGAAGCTATGTCTTTAGGTACTCTTATTTCCAAACCTAACATTGTGCCCTTTTTCTTGAAATCTTAAATACAGTACAGGCCAAAAGTTTGGACACACCTTCACATTCAATGTGTTTTCTTTATTTTCACAACGATTTACATTGTAGATTCACACAGAAGACATCAAACATGTGAATGAACACATATGGAATTATGTACTTAACAAAAAATGGTAAAATAATTGAAAACATTCTAGTTTCTTATTCTAGTTTATTCAAAGTAGCTACCTTTTTCTCTGATTACTGCTTTGCACACTCTTGGCATTCTGTTGATGAGCTTCAAGAGGTAGTCACCTGAAATTGTTTTCCAACAGTCTTGAAGGAGTTCCCAGAGATACTTAGCACTGTTGGCCCTTTTGCTTTCACTTGGTCCAGCTCACCCCAAACCATCTTGATTGGGTTCAGGTCTGGTGACTGTGGAGGCCAGGTCATCTGGCGCAGCACTCCATCACTCCCCTTCTTGGTCAAATAGCCTTTACACAGCCTGGAATTGTGTTTGGGGTCATTGTCTTGTTGAAAAATAAATGATGGTCCAACTAAATGTAAACTGGGTGGAATGGCATGTTGTTGCAGGATGCCGTTGTAGCCATGCTGGTTCATGATACCTTCAATTTTAAATAAATCCCCAACAGTGCCACCAGCAAAGCACCCCCACACCATCACACCTCCTTGTCCATGCTTCACTGTGGGAACCAGGCACATAGAATCCTTCCGTTCACCTTCCGTTTCATCCATCCGTTTACCTCTGCATCGCACAAAGACACGGCGGTTGGAACCAAAGATCTCAAATTTGGACTCATCAGACCAAAGCACAGATTTCCACTGATCTAATGTCCATTCTTTGTGTTCCTTGGCCCAAACAAATCTCTTCTGCTTGTTTCCTCTCCTTAGTAGTTGTTTCCTAGCAGCTATTTGTCCATAAAGGCCTCCACTTCACAGTCTCCTCTTAACAGTTGTTGTAGAGATGTGTTTGCTGTCAGAGCTCTGTGTGGCATTTATCTAGTCTCTAATCTGAGATGCTGTTAATTTACGATTTCTGAGGCTGGTGACTCGGATGAACTTATCATCAGCAGCAGAGGTGACTCTAGGTCTTCCTTTCATGGGTCGGTCCTCATGTGAGCCAGTTTCATTGTAGCGCCTGATGGTCTTTGCGACTACACTTGGGGACACATTCAAAGAATTTGCAATTTTCCGAACTGACTGACCTTCATTTCTTAAAGTAATGATGGCCACTCGTTTCTCTTTGCTTAGCTGATTTGTTCTTTTCTAATAGTTGTCTAATAGGGTTGTTGGTTGTGTATCAACTTGACGGTTCCAACCCAATAAATAAGGAAATAAATTCCACTAAGTAACTCTGACAAGGCACACCTGTTAAGCAAAAACCATTTCAGGTGACTTCCTCATTAAGCTCATTGAGAGAACACTGAGGGTTTGCAGCAATATCCAAAAAGCAAAGGGTGGCTACTTTAAGGAATCTAAAATATAAGACTTATTAACAATTTTTGTTAAGTACATAATTCCATGTGTTCAATAAAGTTTTGATGCCTTCAGTCAGAATCTACAATGCACACGGTCATGAAAATAAAGAAAACTCATTGAATGAGAAGGTGTGTCCAAACTTTTGGCCTGTACTGTACATCAAGATTTAAAACATTTGAATTCCTTGCCAGTCTTGCCTATCTTGGCTAGGTCGTATAGCACTTGTGAAGATGATTGTGTTAACCAAACGTTTATATCCTATTTTAATGGTCCCGATATAGTTTTCAAATAGAGCATTAAAAGGACTAAGTAGCTGGCTGACTTTCTTTATATCAGAATCAGATTTATTGCCAAGTACAGTAACGGGCACTCTACAGTACTAGGAATTTGTTTTGATATAAGAGACACAAGATACAAACTATACAAAGTGCAAACACAACAGGGAAAGGAAACAGTACAGTGTGCAAAATGAACATAGTGGGTGGGGGAGGGGGGCTGCTGTTCAGCAGGCTAACTGCATCAGGGAAGAAGCTGTTCTTGTGGTGAGAGGTCCTGGTCCTGATAGACCGGAGCCTCTCGCCAGAGGGGAGGGGTGGAAATAGGGCATGACCAGGATGAGAGGGGTCTGCAACAACCCTGGCTTCGGAGGCGGGGTGCTTCCCAAATTCCATCAAAACATTTCCTGTCACACCAGAGGAACCCAAACTTTGGACCATGTCAACACAAACATGGCTGAAGCCTACAATGTGACCCCCCTCCACCACCTGGGACAATCAGATCACCTGTCTTTGTTCCTCACCCCCAAGTATTCACCCCTCATTAAACGTGTGAAGCCATCAGTGAGGACCACCAAAGTGTGGCCAGAGGGGGCAGACTTCGCACTCCAGGACAGGTTTCAAAACACAGACTGGAGTATGTTTGTTTCTCAGACAACATGTGGCACTCAAACAAACATAGATAGCTACATCTCCTCTGTTCTGGATTATATCAACACCACCATTAACAGTGTTACAACCCAGAAACAAATCACCACGTACCCAAACCAGAAGCCATGGATGAACAAGGAGGTGCGCCTCCTGCTGAAAGCATGCAACTCTGCCTTCAGATCAGGTGATGCACAGGCCTACAGCACTTCCAGGGCAAATCCGAAGAGGGGCATCAAAAAGGCCAAGAACTGCTACAGGCTAAAATTAGAGGATCACTTTTCCAACTCTGACCCTCGACGCATGTGGCAGGGCATTCAGGCTATCAATGACTATAAAACCACTAATTCCACCCCCACAGCCACAAATGTCTTTTTCCTGAACGAGCTTAATGACTTTAATGCTTGGACGCTGGAATTGGGGAAGTCAAGAGGAGGTGGCGTGTGCTTAATGGTAAACAGTTGCTGGTGCAACAGCTCTGATGACATCAATGTATTTACAGAAGAAGTTGTGGGATTCATTGGGAAACTTTTGGATAATATTGTGCAGGAAACCACTATCAGAGCATTTCCCAATCAGAAGCCGTGTGGATAAGACCATCCACAGTGCTCTGAGATCTTGCACCATTGCCACTCTGCATTCTAAGGGCCTGGGGCAGGGATTAAGGACAACAACAGACTATAAAGCATTATGATAAATACTGGATGAGACGGACGTGTCTCTGGCAGATGAGCTTAACACTTTCTATGCTCGCTTTGAGGCTGCAGCTAATGATGCCAATGCTAAGACTAATACTTCAACTTACGCTAATGACTGCAGACAAGAAGAGACTGCCAACACAGGAAAAACACTCATCATTTCTGAACATGACGTGAGGAGAGCCTTCAGGAGAGTGAACACCATGAAAGCAGCAGGACCAGACGGTATATCAAGTTGAGTTCTCAGAGCCTGTGCTGAACAGCTAGCACCAGTGTTCACAGAAATATTCAACCTCTCCTTAACCCAGTCGACGACCCCATGAGTCCATCATTGTTCCTATCACAAAGAAATCCCGTCCTGCTTCCCTCAATGACTACCGCCCTGTAGCTTTGACCTCAGTAGTGATGAAATGCTTTGAGGGGCTTCATCATTACTTCACTACCAGACACACTGGATCCATCACACTGGATCCATCACAGTTACTCACCCAGCTGGACACCAGAAAGGGGAATTATGTTAAAATGCTGTTTGTGGACTACAGTTTAGTGTTCACCATCAAGCTGCAACACCTGGGAATCAGCCCATCTCTTTGTCAGTGGATCTGCAATTTTTCTGGAGGACTGGTGTCAGAGGAACAACCTCCTCCTCAACGTCAGAAAGACTAAGGAGCTGATAGTGGACTTCAGTAAAAAGCAGGTGAGGAACTACCAGCCCCCCATCATGAGAGCCCAGTGGGAAAGAGCTTCAGGTATCTTGGCATTCACATCACGCAGTACCTGTCATAGTCCTGTCACATCATCACAGTAATGATAAAGGCCCAGCAGCGTCTCTTCCACCTCAGATGCTTGAAGAACTTTACTCCTGCATCATAGACAGCATAATGACGGCAAACATCACCACTTGGTTTG
The DNA here is from genome assembly GCA_036877545.1 of Yasuhikotakia modesta. Lineage (NCBI taxonomy): Eukaryota > Metazoa > Chordata > Actinopteri > Cypriniformes > Botiidae > Yasuhikotakia > Yasuhikotakia modesta. The sequence continues at coordinate 5,472 of JBAJNP010013414.1, read as the reverse complement.
GGAACAGCACTATGCAGGACAGACAAGCTCTTCAGAGGGTGGTGTGATCAGCCGAACGCATAATCCTGACCTGTAGACAATCTACAGCAAGCAGTGCTGGACCAAGGCCAGGAGGATCATAAATTACCTTAGCCAGCCCAACAACAGTCTCTTCCCACTGTTAAGGTCAGGGAGGCGCTTCTGCTCCCTGAAGACCAACACTGAGAGACTAAGGAGGAGCTTCTTCCCACAGGCTATACAGTCTCTCAACCATGTCTCTACATAGGATTCTATAACACTGCATTTGCTCATTTGCAAATTTGTATACTATTGCACATTTACTACCATTGCACCTGCATCTGTCATTGTTATGTGCTTTGTATTATTTGGGTCAGCAGGCATAAAAGCATTTTACTACATATCATATTGTGTACTGTCAAAATTTGAAATTAAACAATTAAATCCAATCTAGGGTAGTTTTCTGCCCAAAATGACAGACTAGTCTGACCAGCTTAATCAAAACCTTAGCATAAATTTTGGTGAGTTTTAATCAGATTAACATCAGTACTTACCTGACTTACCTGAAAATCACTAAAAGTTATAGAATGATATTTAAAACATGTTTACTTCAGGAAAAGTAATAGCAATCTATATTGCTTCAATTATTAGTGAAGGAGGCTGACAGAATACCTGCCTAGTTTTCACAGAGACAGAGTGTAATATAAAGTTGAAGAAGCAATAGCGGGCTTGAGGATAACCACAGTATAAGAAAGCAAAATATAAAGTATGTTGCCAGGTGGGGGGAGCAGAGGGGGAACAGAATTACAAAAAAAAAATAAAATAATTAAATTATAAATGGAAAAGAAATGCAGATAGGAATATAGAATATAGGAATATAGAATATAGGAATATAGCCACTGCAAGGACAGGAGATAGCGCAGAGCACTGTGCTATTTTTCATTTTAAGCAGCTTGTTGACCTTTAGCCGACAGGCCTGTAGGTGTAGTTTAGCTTCTGCTTCGGAGTCCGCTGTAATTTAGGTGAGAATTGAAGCAGAGAGCAAAAGACAGCACAGGACTGTGGCTGTGTGTGGCTCTGGGTCAATGCAAGCATCTGGCCAACTGACCATCTCAAAATGATTATGTGACTGCACTTTTATATGAGCAGATTTACTACATACCTGAAAAGAATATAGTAAAGAATGAAAAGACAGGCCAACAGGAAGTAATGAAGCTGTTAATAAACTTTAAACTTATTGTCTTACTAAAGTACTGTACACTTGTAAAAAACTGTAAAAGTCAATTCTTACAATAAAATGTACTATTCAGAATTGTACATCAGTGCAAGTTAAGGCAGTTCTTGCCAAAATAAAATACTGCAGACAAAAAAATGGTTAAAACCAGCATGATTCTGTGGGCAACTGTATTACATGTATCTGTTAATACAACAATCTGCTACTATAGAAGATAAACTGTTACACAGACAGAAAAAATCTCAACCACTTTTATTGATTACACACAGAGCAGAACTATTACAGTTTTAATTTAACTACAGTTATATATTACTTTTTTTGAGCAGTGTGGTATGACATGGCAATAAACATCAGGACACATTAAGTATTGATCAGACCTGTGTCACATCAAATTCAGTGTAGACAACATCACTGTTATTTGTTGTCTAACATCTATTTTTTGTCACTGGTGAAGACATGGTGTTGGATAAGTGCTTTTACGTGCTATTGAAGATAGCGTTTGGAAGGTGTTAGTAACCTTAAGGCTACAGACAACAAATACATGACAAAAACGTGCAGAAAGGATTAGTATTGTTAAATCACCCTTACATGACAAAACAGATGGAGCTGTATTTGTGCTTCTCACCACAGACCGCACAGCAAAATAGGGGCCAATCAAATGTGGTATTGCTTGATGGGTAAGTGTCTTCCTGTATTTGAGCATTGAGGACACAATTAATCCAGACCAGAGCTACAACTCCATTTGCAGAAATGCAGCAACTTGCAAGGAACCTCCACCACACTTCACTGTTGCCTGCAGACACATTATTGTACCGTTTCCCATCCATTAGGTGAACACATTTTTGATTCCTCAGTCCAAAGCACCTGCTACCATTTTTCCGAACTGTAGTTTCTATGTTTTTGTGCATGTTTCTGTGCAACTCTTCCATAAATACTCTTGCTGGTCAGACTTCTTCGTTCAGTAGAAGGATGGAATTGTATTTGGATCCTGCTGGGTGCAGTAGTGAGCTGATGGCACTGCTGGCCATCAGTTTACGATTTCGAAAGGAAATATGCTTGATTTGAGTTTTTTTTATCTGCTGCACTAGTTTCCTTGGCCAACCACTGCGTCTACGAGCCTCATCTTTGCCAATTTCTTTGTACTTCTTCAAAACACATTGACGAGCACATCAATAAATTGCAATTGGTAAAAAGAATGAATTAGAATTTGGATTAGTGTGAAAGGAAGATGAGTTTATTGAGTTCATATAAAATTAACTGTCACACACTGTTTATGAGAACATTCTGGGTTTTTTTAGTCCTGTATCCTTACAGATAGAACAAGGCTCTGTACCCACAAAGGAGAGCTCTGGCACAGATACAGGAACACAGAATTCCTCTCCAATCAGATTCTCAATTGGCCAAAGCTCTGATGCCAACAGTGGCAATTTTTACTTTTAACATCTTTTCACTCTTTATTAATTGTGTGTACTAGGATTTAAATGGCCTTCCTCAGGAGGGTTTCTGCTTTGTGTTCTATAATCAGAGCCTGTGCTGAATCCACTATTGTGAGAAGAGCCCAGCTGAAAGTAAGTGGACAGCAATAGAACTGAATTCTGTAACCTAGCTCTACTGTGCGCATGACTCATTGAGACACATGTGGCAGTTCTTTCCAGGTTGCCAGATGGTCTTATAATGAAACCAGCGTCGAGAGGTGTTCTAATGGTGAGAGAGAGGTCTCTGGTGTTCCTGGAGTGACTAGGTTGGTGTCCTGTAAGAGAACCCCTGCAAGGAGCCGGTGGCATTTTACCCATGCTTGCTGAAATTCACAAACAATGGGTGGTGTCACTGTTTCAGGCGACTGTGCCCTAAAAACACCAGAGGGCACTGAGGAGCTGCTGACATTGTGTAATGAGATGTTATCCACTGCTCCCCAGATGGGGCTGCAGGTGTGCAAGCAAGCACCTGCCTGACCTGCAGCTGTGTACCTCCTGCCCACAAGCACTGAGGTGGTGTGCAGAAGCTTAGAGGGCAGGGACAGAGCCTTCAAAGGCAGAGTGAAGTGCCCTCCCCCTGGGGGAAGAAACCACAGAGCGGGCTTTACACAGAGAGAGAGCGGAAGATCTGGTGGCTGAGGAATGTAATGACCACCCACTGGTCCAACGATGGAATCCAATAGCGTGGGTGAAGAGTTTTCCATGCTCTGTCCTTCCTTAGTGCAGCTGTAAGATTTTACTTAATTAATAATTTAGGGTTTGATTATTTAGAAGTTCTCGTTCTCTTAGATCATTAGGGACCCATCATCGTACAGAGTCTCACGCTTTTACTTTTAAACACGGATCTCACAAGCACAAAACTGTCAGTCTGATCTTAGTCAGAGGTTGCCGGGTAAACTAATATTATTAAAAACTGTCTGCCCCGTGGTTGCTCTTTTTTTAATAATAGTGCTCTTAGTCATGATCATGAAACGTGCTAAGTCAGGTGATAAACAGAAATCAGGAGATCTTGGGTGATGTGCTTCCTGCTCCAGAAGTCCACAAGTATGATCTTATACTGACACAGAAACACAGAACCCCCTCCTGTGAGAGGGGAACACCCATTACAAACGTATGAAATATTTCTTAATTTTTTGTATACTCTTTTATACTGTATTTTATGATTAGAGAAATTAGACCCATCGCACCATGACCTTTAGAATGGTATCAGACTTGGCAATTACATATTGAAAACTTCACAAGTTATACATAATGTTGTTAGTAAATGGTTTGTGATCTCAACCTAGAGAAATATGCAGATGAGTATGTAGAGGGGTGAGGAAAACAAATGGTCAGGTGTGAACCTCAAGTCACCCCAGGGTATTTACACCAGATCAGTTTTATTGCTTTATTTGTGCATTCCCGCAGACCAGTTGGTGCCAGCTGTGACAAACTTTGTTGTTTTAAAATGCGTTCTGGCAGGCCCACTGGAGCGAGCTGCCTTACAGTTACGAGATAGGGCCTTGCCTTACTTAATTCCCTTCATCAGATCTATTTGCGAACTCCATGAATGCAGCCTCAGCTCTGCCTTAGCAGTGAAGGCTTCTCCTGGTCATGCTCCCTATAGGGAGCTTCCATGGTGTGTAAGGATGCACTTGCTTGACCTGCCACCAGGTACCCCCTGCCAGCTAGCTTAGATGTAGTCTTTAGCGCTTTAGAAGGCAGGGATGGAGCCTTTAAAGATGATGCATAGCTGGTTAGATGACAGGTAGCTGGCTAGAGCCTTTTCCTCCCAGGGCATCACCTTGTAGCCATGCTCAGCCAGCCCTGCCACATTGCCATACAATTTGAAGGCAGGATTGTATATACAGACCAAGTATGACTTCTCTCAGGATCTAGATATCTCGGTATGAAGATCCTTAAGAAAACAGAAGGTGCAGACTGTAAAAAGCGCTCATCGAGTAGGCTTTTCTGAAGTCCAGCCTGCAGCTCAGTGGGCCGAGTAATAACTTCCACAAGGTCTTTGTATTTAGAAGAAACAAAGGGACTCGCAACGCTCTCTGGAGGAGAGGCAAAAAGATAAGCCCCCCTGGAGGAAAATAACTGCAGTGTGGGCTTCCGAACCTTAAGAGAGAGTGGAAGATCTAATGGGGGAGGAAAGAGATACATCAGCGCCCATCTCAATTCCCTCCATTAAATCTAATTGTGAACCCTATGAATGCATTCTCCGATCTGACTGGGCATGCTTCTCTCCCAGCAAACAACACACAGACTGTGTGTTGTCCCCACCTACCAGGTCTGTGACATATTGCCCCCTGATTGGACAATTTAATGTGTGATACAGAGCCTATAAATGCTGGAGGTGTTCCCATAGTGTTTTCGAGGCAGCTTGAGTTCCTGAAAGGGAACTACTACATTCTTATAATTTCAAACTGTAATGTATCATCATGTGTTTATAATAATCTCAATATATATATATATATATATATATACATACAGTACAGGCCAAAAGTTTGGACACACCTTCACATTCAATGCGTTTTCTTTATTTTCACAACTATTTACATTGTAGATTCACACAGAAAACATCAAATATGTGAACGAACACATATGGAATTATGTACTTAACAAAAAACATGTCTTATATTCTAGTTTCTTTAAAGTAGCTACCTTTTGCTCTGATCACTGCTTTGCACACTCTTGGCATTCTGTTGATGAGCTTCAAGAGGTAGTCACCTGAAATTGTTTTGTAACTGTCTTGAAGGAGTTCCCAGAGATGCTTAGCAC
>JBAJNP010013413.1:0-12161 GCA_036877545.1 Yasuhikotakia modesta | reverse complement strand
CACCACCCCAGTCGTCCAGTCCAGAGGCACTGTCCCCAACTGCCACGCTATGCTGTAGAGTCGTGTCAACCAAGACAGCCCCACAACATCCAGAGACTTAAGGCTATATTCTTATATAATATTATCCATATTGGGACCTCTCCCCAAACAGGTGACCTACTACATTCAATATTTGCAATCTGATAATCTGATAGGCAGAGGCATAGATGCAGAGGGATGCAGTGGAGCCGGTGTGACGTGGAACGAAGGTGGAGCCAGAGGGTGGGATGGCGAGATGAGGCATAGCCAGAGAAGCAAAATCCAGAGGCACAGGAGGGTCGACGAAGGACCGGAGCACAGTGTGTGCCTGAGGACCGACGGACAGGCTGGCAATAAGGGTGCTTGGTGGCTTGGCAAAGCTGCAGGGTCCACGGGCCAAGGCCAAGTCCAGGATCTCTGGAGAGAACCCCCTTTAAGGGGTTCCTCCTGCCACAGACACAGTCCGGGAGACCTGCAGCTCATCCACTGCCTTGATGTTGTTCCGAAGGTGAGTGGGTGGGATACAGGGTGCTTGGATGGTCGGGGGAAAGCTGAAGAAGCTGAATGTGCCTTCTTTGTACCACAACTGCCCCCTAAATGAGCCACAGGTGACACTGCAGTACCACCAGGAAGCCCATGGAATGCCCAATAGCCTGAGCAACCTTCTTGGTAGCCATCAGGTTGAAGTCAGTGGCCGCACGCAAATTCCGAGAGAAAAATGATGGTTTTAAATTCCAATATATATAAAATATACCATAGGCTAAAACTATATAAGAGCTTAAACTTGATTACTACTATGATTTCCTATATGTCGTAAGTAGCAGCGAAATAGCGATATTGCTACCTTAACATAATCCAAATCAAACAATAGCAAAGATAACTGATGACTTTATAAAAAAATATTATATATTGCTACCTTACATTATTAATCTGACCATGACAGCCAATTTAGTTATGGGCAACAAAATGTTTTAATGACCAAATACAACCAGAAACTTTTCAGGGTTACCTGTAAAAAGTAATTCTTAGAGACCTGTTTTCAACTTGTACAGCCAGATGTTTTCCAGACCAAGATGGCGGCGTTGTTGACGTACGATCCAGTGGCCGATGAGGCGTCATTAAAAACAAAAAACACAAACTGTTTCACAATTTTACATATTTACAAGATTTCACATGATTTTTACATATTAAACATTGGAAACTGGATTTTGCAATACATAATACACATAAATAATTACAAAAATGTTTTTAAACTTTATGCAATTTTTTATAGTATACATTATTGTGGTTGTTGTTATTATTATGTTAATTATTATTGTTTGTAAAATAAAATGCATGTATAAGTTAAAAGCAAGAAAATATACTGATTAGATGTCCTCCACGATGGGCTATACAGCTGATTGGCTGTTGGAAAGTTAATAACATTGATTCATCCCCCCTCTTCATTTCATCACTGCCCTTGGGTGTGTATAGCAGTGTCTGACATTCTGTTGCTGACGACTGTGTGTATAAGTGCGTGTGTATGGAGATCAGCTCTGTGACGTTGACAATTTGTCCTCATCCAGGAACCGAAGTCCTCCAGCATCATCCTGTGAACAGGGCAGAGGAGCAGTATGCCAACCCACCCCAGCAGCTGAGCTTTGCTGTGGGATACGCAACTATCTAGAGGTGAATGTATTTATCCAGCCTTCTATTTCATCATATGCAACTCACTTGTCATACTGAAATATTCATGATTTACAGCCTCATTTTGGCCTGATTGCAACTCTTGTAGCAGAGGCGTGCTGCAGTAATCCTTTTATTAAACAAGTTCTTCTTTAACATGTTTTGCTTATCAGGTGTTACTACATACATCCCTACATAGCCTAGATAATGTTTATGAGCATGTACCCTTTTAGTTGTTTTAATCATACAATAACGGAAGCTTTTATTTGCTGATATATGCACACAGGCCAGATACATTCCCTCCCATCTCTATATTGATTTGTTTGCTATTGCCATTCCTTGTCTGTCAGTTACATAGCAGCCCTTTCTTATAGATGCATTAATGTGTGGTGTCAGGCCAGTTTCATGGCCATTAACTTCATTTCCATCACGGTGGGATAACTTGTGAAAGTACGGCCCTTATGGCCATTACAGCTGTATTAGTATATGTATTATAAGTGTATTAGTATATGCACTGAGCTCAGGGCCATTGCCATTGAAGGTGCTGGGCAGCAGATGACACAATGTCCTGTTGCGTGAACCTTGTATGTGAGGCAGCCAAATTACACCTGAGCACTCTTGTATATTATCTTATAATATTTTTACCTGATAAACTGTTTGTAGTTTTGGCAGGGCATGAATGTTTTTTGCAGGTAACTTGTCAATTTGAACAGTTTTCCCCTTTTAGAAGGAAGATGTCATCCACTCCACTGGCAGAAGAGGATGTGTTTGGTAAGTGACCTCTCCCAGCCCATCCCTCCACCACCATTAATGTCCATATCTTCATCTCCACACTCCCAATACACTGAGTGCATTACAGGAGGGAGGCACTCCAGCCCAGTGTCTAAAAGCATAGGGGATGTGGCTTCCCTTTGTGCATGTGCCACAGTCTGTTTCAACTTATAAACATTTCATTTAACATTCCTCAGAATTTTCAGATGCTGCTGATAACGGAGGAGAAGTGATGGTAGACATAATGGGCATGTTGAAGAGGCTGGTTTCTTGATTTTTATGTGCACCATGTGATTTTACTACACGTTTAAAGGTGAACTGCTGAGACTCCTCCAACACTGCTGAAATATAACTTCTTGATTTATTTATAGTTTTGATAATTCACTTTTAGTCTAAAATGTGGAACAAATGATCTTAACTATATTATGGTATGCAAAGAGCTGTGTAATTAGGCCAGAGTGTTTATTTTACAGTACAGTGTACACTATATCAAATTTACATTCACCAATATAATTGTGTGGAACTATTACTGGACCAGAACATTTATGCTGCGTCATATTGGATTTCGAAGATACATTCAAAATTTTTGTATTTGTCTGTGTGTTTGTGGATTTCATTTATATAAGTAATAAGTAATCTCAGCTGCTTAATAGAGCTTTGGAGTGCTTCGCAGTGTCACTGTGCTTTATAAATTGTAACGAGAATCCTAACGTGTGTGTGAGAATGTGTGTACAGTGCACAAGTCTATAATCTTGTTTATTAGCATATTTCTTATGTTATTTTCTGTGTCTGGGTGTGTGTGCTTTTGTCTTAGTTCATAGGAGCTCAGGAAACAATGATGTGTTTTTTATCACATCAGATCTTACTGAAGCAGTTCCTGAGACTGAACGACTTGACAGCAGTCTACAGAAAGCCAAAGCACAACTGTCAATCAAAACCAAAACGTACCGCCCCTCTCGAAAGCGCCTAAGAGACAGCCTGAGCTCAATAGATGGAGATGAAGGCATTGATAAAATAGTGAGTGTGGCCTTTATATTTCATGCTTTGGATTATAGAAGCAGTTGTTCTACATTTGGTTATTTAGTTTATTTACAAAAACAATGAACTCCCTTTAAAATATTTCATGTTTCATATTTTTCATGTTTCATAAAAGGTTTTCAAATGCCAGCATATGGTTTTGAAAATACTGACAGAATTTTCATTTTTGTTGTAACCATTCTTTTAATTGCAACCACAAGAATTATATACTTATTTGTGTTGTGTAATGGGATATGTTGTGTGTGTCTGCAATCTAGAGTTATGGTGGCTCAGTGCAGACCTCCTCTTCTCCCCTCCATCCATCCTTTCGGGGCTCCTCTCCCTCCACTGACCTCCTCTCCTTCTTTATGGAGAGACCGGGCCCTCACCTTTGACCCCTGCACTGTGATTGGAGAAAAAGTGGTACAGGATGAAAGACGAAGCTTCAGGCACTTCCTGAACACCCCATCCCGAGAGGCTTTGCCCATTACTTCATCTAAATCCCCCAGCAGACCCTGTGTTCATTCAGAGACCCCCCCCCCCAGCCCATCTTTACCACATGGACTATCTCAAGTCATATAAGGGACGGCAACCCCTCCTACACTATGGAGAATACTCACACAGTAAAGGTCTGAACAGTTATTTTATGCAAGCACACCTAATCTAACGGCTCTGTTTTGTTAGTCCTGATACTAATCCTGTTCTGATTTTAATCGAGTCCTGATCCTAAATTGAACCTGACTGAATAATGATTCTAATTGAATTGATTCTAATCTTGATTTTAGTTCTTATTCTGATGATGTTTTTAGATGACAGTCATGACACAGGTCCTGATGAACCAGACAGTCCAACAGTGCTGCTGGACAAGAAAACCAGAAGGCGATTTCTTGATTTGGGGTCTGTGTTTTAATTATTTTATTTTTAAATATTTCAGCAGATAAGTGTTTTGCAAAGGATCTTTTCCATTTCCATTTATGTGGCTGTCACGCTAACAGGTATGTGTGCTGGGCTTCCGGAGCAAGAAGCAAAAACAAATAAATAATCCTAGTTTTTAATCGAGATCGAGCCACAGAACAATATAGGGAATCACCAGGAAGCTGTTACACCTGGCTCTTCTGGCGTCGACCTGGCTCTTCTGCCTGCGAACTGCTGCTTGAAGGTGAGTGTGAGCGTTGTTCCATACCCTCTCGCTGGAATGGAACCAGTGGTCCACAGCTGGCACAGTTGAAGGTTCCCCTGACCAGGGGAAGAGGGGTGGCTGGAATCCAAGGACGCACTGAAATGGGGTGAGGCTGGTGGAGCTTTGGCGCAGTGAGTTCTGGCCATATTCCGCCCAAGGGAGGTACTTGTGCCAGCTGTGTTGTTGGTTGTGGCAATACGTCCTCAGATACCTCCCGAGCTCTTGGATCTTTCTTTCAGTCTGCCCATTGGCCTGAGGATGATAGCCAGAGGTGAGGCTGATGGAGGTCCCCAGGAGTTTAAAGAAGGCTTTCCAGATGTGTGATATGAATTGTGGGCCCCGGTCTGATACCACATCTTCTGGTATCCCGAAGTGACGGAACACTTCACTGAAGAGGGTTTCGGCGGTCACTAATGCAGTAGGTAGTGCAGGTAATGGTATGAATTTGCAAAACTTGGAAAATCGGTCTACCAAGACCAGGATGCATGTGTAGGTATCAGACCGGGGCAGATCTGTGACAAAATTCACAGCTACGTGTGACCAAGGTCGATGTGGTATGGGTTACTGGAGCAGCTTGCCTTGGGGCAGGTGCCGGGGGACATTGGCCATGGTGCAGACTGAACACCCCTTGACGTAGCGAGAGACTTCTGAGGACATACAGGGCCACCAGTACCGATTGCTCAACAGTGAGAGGACCTTCTGACTGCCTGGGTGTCCGGAGCCCGGAACTATGTGTACTAATTCAAAATCAGGCGAAGGATGCTTCAAGGTGGGTGCGGTGCAGAAGGCTTGCTTGAGGGCAAGGAAACCCAGAAACCATTGCAGTTCTTTGACTGAGGTGGGCTGAGGCCAGGCTTGTATGGCGTTCACTTTCCCCTGGTCCATCTGGACCCCAGCGGCGTTGATAATATATCCCAGGAAATGAACTGAGGGTTGATGGAATTCGCATTTCTCCGGTTTTAAAAACAGATGGTGTTCCTTCAGCCGGTGGAGTACCTGCTTGACGTGGCGGATGTGTGAGATGGAATTCGGGGAGTAGATGAGGACGTCGATGAGGATGTAGATGATGGCAAAGTTGTTCAGGTAGTCACGGAAAATCTCGTTCATAAAGCTTTGAAATACAGAGGGGGCGTTGACCCCCGGAGCTGTTCTATGGCGGCTGGGACCAGGGGAAGTGGATAACAGAAGCGAACAGTTCTGGCATTGAGCACATAAAGCATCCAATGGAACTCTGTGACATAAGCATCCATGGCCTTCTGTTCTAGGTCGGAATAGGGAGTAGATGTGGCCTTTAGGAAGTGAGGCCCCAGGCAGCAGGTTGATGGCACAGTCCCATGGCCGGTGTGGAGGTAGATGGGTTGCCAATTGCTTACTAAACACACTCCGGAAGTCGTGATACTCTGTCATCAGAGGGTCATCTCCGGGGGGTTGGACGGCTGCCAATGTCATACGACGTGATGCTTTAGGATGAGTGGCGGCCGGTCCCACCGGAATTCATGATACTCTGCAGGCAGTGTCATCAGAGGGTCATCTCCAGGGGGGCTGGACGGCTGCCAATGTCGTACGACGCGATGCTGAGATGAGCGGCGGCCGGTCCCGCCTGACATCTCTCCGGGCATAAGGGTCCCCAGCAGCGAATCTTACCAGTCAGCCAGTTGATCTCCGGATCGTGTTTGAGCAACCAGGGACGTCCGAGGAGTATCTCCACTGAAAACCCCTACAGCACCCAGAACGAGATCTCAGAAAGAGTGATCAGACCCAATATGAAGCATGATGACGGAAGAGAAGTGGGATATCTGCCCTCGACCCAACGGTTTTCCTAAGACGTTGTGAACAGCCATAGCCTGTGCTGCTCGCTGTCGAGGGAGATTGAGTCTTTTCAGTATCTCTGGTGAGATGAAGTTGCCCGCTGCTCCGGAGTCGATGAGGGCTTGGGCTGAAATGGTAGCAGAGGTGGACATTACAATACAATTGATTAAATCTGTAGGCAACTGAAGGTTGGATAAATCTCACCGTGGGTCAGGGTGGATGGGTGGGGCACGAACCGATTATGTGCTCACTCTCTTCACAGTACAAACAGAGCCTCTGAGTTGTCTCTCATCCTTGGAGAACCTGCCCATAGACTCTGCACCCACTGAAGTGCCCGTCCTGCCAGCAATGATGTAAGCGACTTTCGCTCTGTCTGAGGGGAAACGGGTTGGTTGCATCTCAAAGAACAGTTCACATTGAAGAAAGAAACCGCTACATTCCTCCGCCTTACCGTCGTATGACGCTGGTTGGGCCATGGGACTGGCAGCTGACGCAGTGCTTACTGGTGGCTGGAGGATCAGTGCTCTGAGTGATGTGACGAGTTCCGTGAGTGCTGTTGACAATGCTGAATCCATATCGTTTGTTGGTCAAGTCTTCTGTTACACCTGGTGATGGTGAGTGAGGTGGAAGACACAAGAGGATTCAAAGACAGTCAACGTGGGTTTAATATGTAAAAATCCAAAAGCAAAAACACCAATAATCCAACAAAGGTTCTTCCAGCAGACATGGGTATATAATCCAACAAAAGGCAAAACAAAACACAACAACAGGCAAAACATCCAAAGGAACTCTGATAAAACTATGGGGGGTGAAAACAGAACTAAACCAAAAGACAGTTCATGGGGGACATGCCAGTGGTATTTATATGTTGTATTAACCCTTGCAAAATTTCAATCTGTGGCTCAACCATTTGCAGGAATTGGAAAAGGAAAATTTACATGTCTTATCAATGGAAGACTTGGATGAGACAGAAGGAGCATTTGGGAAATTTGGAAACTTTTGGTCACTGTTCGGTTGGTGCTAGTGTTGCCACTAGAGGTTACGCATAGCAGCTTATTTTATATAACATTGCAATGTTTCTTCATTTATCTTTATATCTTTATTAATTATTTATCTGTTATTTATGTTTATTTAACTGCCCCACATGCATGAGTTGTTGTGTTGTACGTGTCTGTGCTGGACAACAACTAAAAGTCTACAAATTCTGCAGTAGTGTTTAAAAGAACATCTGCAGAGTTCTAATGTTATCTGCTTGTTGTTGTTTTTGGAACAGAGTCACTCTTCGACGCACATATGGAAAGGTCAAGAAAGACAGATCCAATAGACTATCAGCAGGAAATAGGTATGTGTGCATGTCCTGTATTTGCTTGGTTGGGTTATTGTTGCTGCATTGTTGTTATTACATTGTTGTGACATCATTTAAGAAAATAGTTATTTCTGAAATAACCCCTATTCAAAATCAAGAGCTTAACTTTTTTTATTATTATAGTTCGATTATTTACAGGGGAATAAGAAAGGTATTAAGAAATGATTAAGAATTTAAAATGAAAATGATTAGGATGCTTAACAAGATGGTAAGGAAAAGCTCAGGGTTGGTCAGTTAGTTTGAACGGACACTGTCATGAGAAAGTTGCTTTAAATGTGTATTTCAAAATAATAATAAATATTTTAAATAATAATTTAAATTTAAATATAAACTAAATTTGGTGAAATATAAACTAAATATAAAATACATTTGGGTAAAAATAGAAACATTTAAATATTTTGAAAAATGTTTTTTTTTATTTTACAATGACAAAGTCCACTAAAAACATAATCTTTAAAGTATGCAAATTCTTTCTTAATTTCATTTTATTCAGTATATTTAGAAATATATGACTCGCTCCTATACTGCAGTGCAGAAAACAAATGACATTTTAGCAGCACTGTGTTTAAATGTGTCTGCATGCAGGGATTTAGAGAGAACAGAGACTTCATGTTCCTCTGGTCCACCGTTTGTGAGAGAATGAGAGGCACTGGATCTCCAAAGAGCACACCGTCCCCGGCCAAACCATTTACCCAGGTAACAGAACCTCAAACAGGGGCATCAAAATACAAAAAGGCAATCAAAAACCAGGCAAACAAGACAAAAGTGTAGTCCAAAAATCAGTGAATGAGAACTCATGAGAACGAAAACGTTGAAAAATCAGACACATAGCAAAGAATCAGAATAATAATGTTCAGTAAGGCAGATCAGATTGGTAATACTTCACAGAGCTCATCGTTTTTTTTTTTACAGAGCTCACAGTATAAATGGTCCACAAACAGGAAATGATCAGAAAAGCAGCAGAGGGAGCAAACAGTTAGTGTTCTGACAAGGGCTCCCTCTGCTGGCGAGGCATGGCATGACGTTACACTCACAAAAAATACAGTTTTGCTGTGGCCCAGTAATATTTTTGTAATATATCATTGCCTGTTAAGTTATAGTAGATTGATATCTCTGAAAATAGAGTGTCCTATTCATTAAACTTTACTTTACACTTAAACTATTTAAAACTTGAATTGTAACACCAGCAGACATGAAATAATCAAGAGTATTCTATTCAGCACAGTGTATTGTAGCATAATACACAAAAACTTCTGAATATAGTTTAAAAAACAGCCTGTAACATGCATTTGTCCTCTTTAAGGACTCTAGCACTAATGAAGACTTTGATTTATCTGTGGGTTTACTGGAGGACTGCAAACCCTGCAAGACTGAGTCATTAGAAGCATATCAGACCCTCCCTGAGCACTCAGATGGGGTGAAAAAGCATCCAGTGTGAACCGCAGCCTGTGTGCGGCCTGTGTGAACCGCATTCATACTAAACAAATGACATAAACAAATAAATGACTAAAAAACAAATGACATTCACACACATAGAAACTTTCAAAACACCCACTAGGAACATATTAATATGGTGAAATTAAAATTAGATGTTTAAAACACTGTAGGCTTTACTGGCAATGGTTTACATTTAATATATTAATTAATTCCAATTATCCCATTTATATCTAATTTTTTAACTTCTTTGTAATGACAATGCCAGAAAAGATGCATCTTTAGATCAATATGCCATCATGTTTTGGTTAACTATCCCTTTAACAAAGATTCATTTGTAGTGCTGAGAGGCCCTCCAAATCTTTCTGTGCTTTTGTGTTTGTAGAATGATTGTGACAAGAGACATGGCACAGATTTCAGTTTTAAAAAGAAGATGCTTTCTGCGGCAAGCAAAGACAGGACAGAAAGACTGAATGGTGTCCATGGTAAACGGGACAGCGGGAAAAATGGACACAGTGAAGATGGACAAAAGTTACTGACCACTTGATGGCATTTCTGAAAGTCATTAAAAACTAAGCTGCAGGTGCCATAAATAACGTCAAACATTGGGCTGGCTTTCACAATGTATTACTGAGGGATGTATTAATAAAGATAATATGCAAACTTGTTCATTAAGATTTTTTAATGAAATTGTTTGTGATTGTTTGCATTTAAAGGTGAAATGTGTCATTTCTATACCAGTTAGCGTCACTGATTGATTGCCAGTTGAGTATTGATTCTTGTTCTGTGATGTGACACAGCGGTGCGGTGTATACGAGCCATCAGAACAGAATCAAATCAAAATAAATTGAGAAGCAACACTAAAAGAGGAATATAGTATGTTACACATTCATTAAAATTGTTCTGTGACCACGCAACAAGTATAATTTGTAAGCGATTAGCTAAAGGTCGTAACTAATTAATTGATCTTTATAATTTATATGCAAAGACAATATTGACAGTCCGGCTCAGTTTTAGCTAACGTTAACCATATGAAAGCTTAACTGCTCAAATTCGATGTAGGCCTGCTAGCTCTGCCTCTCATTTTTATTTAAATGTTTTTCATTTTTTGATTGTCTGTCTCCAGTTTTGCATGGCATGATGGCATTTCTTGGTAAGATATTCTTCTAACCCACACCACATGGATTTTGCAGCAACTTTAGAGTACAAACATACAAAAGACATATTTATAATTGGTCTGTAGGTATGTAAATGAAAGTAAGGTGAATTTAACTGCACACTCATGTATGCTTACTACAGCAAACTAAAGTTTATATTAAGGTCCCAAAAAACCAAGATGGCGGCGCGTGCACACGCAGCGGCTTCCCTCTTTCCCAACAGATTGGTGTTTTGGTGTTTATCCTGTGAGTTTCAATGTTTTTGTACGTACTCGTCATGTCCATCTGTTAGTAAACCCACTTACAGTCATGAGTTTATGCTCGAGGTCAGAAAGACCACAATTTTTAATCCTAATTCAGCGCTCGTTAAAGAACTGCGGGACCACTGTCTTCTCCGGAGGCCTTCTCCATCACCGACCCCCACTACTGCACCCCTCCCCCAGTGGAAGCGCCACAAGCGGTGTGAGAGGAAACAGAAGAGGGGAAAGTGTGGAGGTATCCGGCCTAGGCTAGCGGCTAACCCACACAAGCCGACGATCCCTACCATCATTCTGGCTAACGTACGCTCGTTGGACAATAAACTGGACGAACTCCAACTTCTACACTCAACTCAAAAGACCGTAAGAGACTGTTGTGTTTTTGTATTTATGGAAACATGGCTCAACAACAGCGTTCCGGACTGCGCCATACAGCTAGAACGGCTAACATGCTGTCGAGCGGACAGAGTGCTCGTAGAGGGAGGTAAGACCCACGGCGGTGGACTTTGTGTTTACACCAGTGATGCGTGGTGCCGCGATGCTGTTGTGGTCTGCAAACACTGCTCACCGCTGGTGGAGTTTATGATCATTAAGTGTCGGCCGTTCTATCTTCCGCGGGAATATACAGCCATAACACTCATTGCGGGATACATCCCCCCCAACTCCAACAATAACAACAGGAGTGAGGCACTAAATGAACTTTATCAGCACATCAGTGAGCAGCAGACAACCCACCCAGATGCTTTTCTCATCTTGGCCAGGGATTTCAATCATGCAGACTTAAACAGTGTGTTTCCAAAAATTCATCAACACAGACTTTCCAACACGTGGAAACAACATCCTGGACTTTGTTTACACCACACAGAGAGGAGCTTACAAAGCGCTACCCCTCCCCCACCTTGGTGCTTCAGACCACATCACTGTTATGCTAATGCCAGCATACAGACTGCTCGTCAAAGTCACCAAACCGGTTCAAAAACAAATTCAAGTTTGGCCAGAAGGGTCGTCAGAGGCATTTCAAGACTGCTTCGACACCACTGACTGGGACATGTTTAAACAAGCTGCTACATACAATAACACCACAGACCTCCAAGAGTACTCAGAGACTGTCACTGCTTATATCACCAAATGCATTAAGGATGTAACAATCACAAAGACCATCACCGTCCAGCCTAACCAAAAACCGTGGCTGACTGGGGAAGTCTACAGACTTTTGAATGCTCGCTACACTGCCTTCAGAGCTGAGGTGGGCCTGAGGACAGCTAGGGCCAACCTGTCACGCGGCATCAGAAAGTCTAAGAGACAGTACTCAAGGAGGTTAGCCCATCACTTCAGTGACAGCAGAGACACCAGGAGCCTGTGGCAGGGGCTCCAGACCCTCACTGATTACAAGCCCCCTCCACGGACCTGTGACAGCACCACCCCCCTGCTGAACGAGCTGAACACCTTCTTCGCTCGCTTTGAAGCACATAACAACACCACTGCAC
>JBAJNP010013412.1:0-12165 GCA_036877545.1 Yasuhikotakia modesta | reverse complement strand
TGTTAATGTGTGTGTGTTCATGTGTGTGTGTGTTAATGTGTGTGTGTTCATGTGTGTGTTCATGTGTGTGTGTGTTCATGTGTGTGTGTTAATGTTCATGTGTGTGTTAATGTTCATGTGTGTGTTCATGTGTGTTAATGTGTGTGTTCATGTGTGTGTGTTCATGTGTGTGTGTTAATGTTCAGGTGTTAAACTGTGTTAATATGTGTGTTAATGTCATCGGTCGTGTTTGTTTACTGCTGATGACGTGTGTTGTTTGGTTGTGTGTGTGTTGACGTGTGTGTCTCTGGTGCGTGTTGACGTGTGTGTCTCTGGTGCGTGTTGACGTGTGTGTCTCTGGTGTGTGTTGACGTGTGTGTCTCTGGTGTGTGTTGACGTGTGTCTCTGGTGTGTGTTGACGTGTGTGTCTCTGGTGTGTGTTGACGTGTGTGTCTGGTGTGTGTTGACGTGTGTCTCTGGTGTGTGTTGACGTGTCTCTGGTGTGTGTTGACGTGTCTCTGGTGTGTGTTGATGTGTCTCTGGTGTGTGTTGATGTGTCTCTGGTGTGTGTTGATGTGTCTCTGGTGTGTGTTGTCAGGGCATGAGAGTCTCCAGGCTGTGGACTCACTGACTCTGCGGATCAGGATGGCGCAGGCGGGACATCAGCTGGACTTTCACCTCCTGCAGGACCTGAAGCAGCGATTTCCTGAGATTCCTGAGAAACTCGTGTCTCAGTGTCTTCTTCAGGTATAACGTGCCACTGAGTTTAGCGCCTTTAAACCAACACTTGCAAATACAGACACTGTAAAGTGAACATTGGGCCCAACAGCTGAAATCATTATTATAAAGTGACGTGGCAGGTGAACAATGATCTGTTATGAACCTGCTCAGTTTCTAACCAAAACGTGGATTAGATGGATTGTAAGTTAAATATCTAATTCTGTGAGATCTGTCAGCCATGTCATATTTCTGCTTCATCACTCTGGGTGAAAGCTGTCACATTTCTTTAACATTACAGTGTCAGGTGCACAAACCTGTTTAACTCATTGTGTGACGTTTCCTCCTCAGAACAACAATAACCTGGAGTTGTGCTGCCGCCTGTTGGCCCAGGAGAGCAACAGATACCTGTATGAGGAATACCACAGCCCGGATGAGCTGCACTTGGGTCGAAACCACATGCTGCGCATTAGCGTGGGCTATCCTGCGTCAGAGGGGTCTCAGAGTAATCACAGCGCCCGGGTTTTAGTCCACAGTTCTAGCGACGGCCACATCGAACATCCTCGCAGCTGCTTCCCCGAGCCCCTGTCTGCGCCCCCTGCCATGGCACCTTCACAGAGTTTCAGTCCCTTTTACGTGAACGATCAAGGACGTTCAAACATCCCCACCCCTCCGCCCAACATCCAGGGTGTGTCACCCACATACACCCCCGTCCCGCATTACATGAGTCCCATCACAGTCACTCTCTCCCAGAACATTCCCTGCGTTCCCCAGGCGCTGCAGATCCCTCCTGGAGTTTATTGTAACAGCGGGAACAGCGTGTACATGCGTCCCTCGCCCTCCCAGAGCCCTCAGCCCGCCCCCTGGCCCACGTCAGGGGCGTCTGCGTACCAGCAGTCGCCTTACGCCACACCCACATATCAGTCACCCTACAGCTCCCCCCAGCATCAGGTCCAGCAACCACCCCACGTGTTTCTTCCCATTAGTCCTCCCACCCTGTGCTACCAGCAGCCCACAGCCGTGTCCCACCGGTCCTACATGCCCTCCAAAGTGTCCATGAAGAATCAGATTGAGATCACACTGGAGGGACAGAGGTCACACAGTACCTCCCCTGTACACTACATGGCCAGCAGCCCGTCCCCCAGCTCCCCGTCCAGGGCTGTCGCTGTGGCCGGACCCCCGGGGGCCACCGTTCATCAAGGGTTGTACATCCAGCAGGGTGCGGCGAGACCCCGGCCCGCATGTTCCCCCCAGACGGCCGCCTCAGCCATCATCAAAATCAAACTGTCTCCAGGGCAGCGGTCCACAGGCTCTCCCCCCGTCCAGACAGAGTCTCTCCTCAACATCGTGGATCAGGGGGAGCGTCACGGAGCCCCGCCCCCCATCCTGCCCATCTCTGCACTGCCGGGCAACTGCAACCAGAACAACCGCATGCCCAGACGATCCAGCGCCGGCCCGGATGATTATGCATACACTCAAGGTACGAAACTGTTTAAAGCTACAAAAGCAAAAACATGTTTGTGGAAACGTGTTATAAAGTTTATACATTTGCAAAAATGTAAGTGTCACAATATGTGTGTTGTCAGCAGACGTTTGTGTGTTTGTAACGTGTGTGTCTCTCCACAGCACTGTTGCTGCACCAGCGAGCTCGGATGGAGCGATTGCTGAAAGAACTGATGATGGAGAGACAGAAACTGGAGCAGCTGAAAGCAGAAGTGAATGAGATGGAATATGAGGCCCTGCAGAGGCGATTCAGGCGTGTGAACAGCTCCACCCTCATCCCTCAGGTACAAACACACAACTCCGCTTCCTGTGCATGAGAACATCCTGAAGAGATGCTGAACGCTGGTGCTGAACAAAGAGGTGATGTTAAAGAGAGATTGTGTGTTCTGTGTGTTTTCAGCCTGAGGAAATGACGAGAGTTCGATCTCAGAACAGACAGGCTCAGATTAACATTGACTGCACCCTGAAGGAGATCCAGCTGCTGCAGTCCAGAGGTAACAAACTACATCTCAACACCTCTGAACATCTGAACATTTACCCTTTCATTTCATCAGTTGTTGTTCTTGTTCCTCTTTAGGGAAGTTTGATGTGAGAGCCATGAACAACTTCTATGCTAATATTCAGCCTGGACCTGTAGTTCCACCAAGAGGTAAAATTCCAAGAGTTTTAAAATCAGACACACAATCTTTAAAGCTGCATAACATTTATATCTTACAGCTGTTTACAATTTAAATTATGAATTGCAGAAGTTATGAACCACAGTTTAAACGTGTATATAATATTATTCTCTTGAGCTAAAAATAGCTCCTGATCTCTGACTGTATGAGTTTAGTGAGGGTGTTAAATCGCATGAATAATGTTTCTTGCACTCGTTTTATATTCATCACTCTTTTGTTGCTCTGCAGAGTAAGTGGATAAATTCAATGGTGTCAGGGGGACTTTAAATATGATCCATAATGATCCATCATAAACAACCAACGAGAACTTGGGTGATGATGTGACGTTTAATGCATATCTTGATGTTTGTGTTCTAGTAGTGAAGCCTCAGGCTGCACAGAGAGATGAAGATTTCGAGGGCGCTCAGTGGAACTGTGAAAGCTGCACTTTTCTGAATCACCCTGCGCTGCACCGCTGCGAACAATGCGAGATGCCACGCAACACCTGAGCGAAGCTGCAGTCTGTGTACCTCAGTCTACAAGCTAACCCTCTGTTCCACCATCCAAAACTCACCGCCTGTTATTTTACCTTTACCTGGAAATACCTGAGCCGTACCCCATAAGAAAAAGACTCCACCCCCAGTTACACATTATCCAATCAGGCCTGCCCTCCTTCTCTCCTTAAAGGGCTTCCTGCACTTCCTGTGTTTTTTACTGAAAGAAGATGCTTCACAAGAGGAGGGGATGTGATCTTATAGACACAAGCGAATGGGATTGTTTTGCTTGCATCACTGGACTAAGAAGGCAGTGTTTGAGGAGAAGGTGGAGCTTACAGATGTGGAGGGGTGTGGTTTACCAAGCTACCATTCCAAGCAGAGAAAAACTGCTGCATTTACACTAAAAACAATCCCCTACACAAGCCTTCTCTCCCAACACGGCGTACTGAGATAAGCAGAGGTCTGAATGATGTTAATGTGACTTAACACTGTATGCGCTCACAGAGAGCGTCTCTCAACGAATGAGGACAATATAAGACCTGCGTATAAACCTGTATCTGGTACGTTTATGCATATTCTGACACTGTATTCTGTGTTAAAGATGTTGATCTGTGCAAACGCATCAGGTCGCTACATAATAAAGAATGAAATTCTACGTCAGGCGGCTGTTGATGTTATTGTGAGGAACCATCCAGGCAAAGATTCTTTTATCTGTTCAACTCTGTTCATTTTCAAACAATCGTCCACTTTTTTCTAACTGTTTATTGGTTAGTAAATAAATTAGTAAAGTGTTGCACAACTGTGTTCAGGACAGAAAAATCTCACAATCACTCAAACATTAAAACCATTCAAACACAACATGTACGCAACAGATTTACTCAGCTAAAAAAATGTATTCTACCTGTAACTACCTGTCTGAATAATTTAGCAAAATAATACTAAAGACCCTCTTCTTCACTTGTTAAGATCTACATTTTTCTACAATGTAAAACTTTCATCAAACGTTTATAAGATGAAGCTGCTGTGATGGTGACTGTATAAAAATTAACAGTATGTGTCCAACCTCAGTTCTCATCAGTTCTTCACTTGTGTTGCTGGTGAAACATCTGCTTTAAACAGTGACGTGTGTTTACTACTAACATTCTTCTCATTTTAAATCAGTAAATGATTTTCTTAAAGCTGCAGTCTGTATTTTTGATTAAAATAAACAGCAGTAACATATTTAACAGACCAGTGTTCAAATCTGGGCTCCTTACCCAGATTTACAACAGTAAACTTGAGCTGTCGGCCCTGATTTTATGAGTTTGGTTTGCTGATGAAGGCAAAAATGACAGATTGCACCTTTAAAGAGTTTTGCATTAACAGTTTCCATTATGATGTCTATTATTTTGCTCTGCTGTTGAGATAAAACTCCCAGCATGTGTCAATTCTCTGTTTGATTTCATCAGATTTGTTTATATCTGTATCACAGATGGCAGTTTCTCTGCTGATCATGTCACTCTGACAAAGTTCATGAGAACGTGAGTCTGACGCCTGGAGAAAGATGTTCGTGTGACAGATGAAGACAGCGAGGCGATCGTAACCACAGACTGAAAAAACACAAGATTTTAAAAGCTGAGATAATGAAAAAACTCATCAAAATATACTTTAATATTATCTGTAATTATAACGGCTGTCATTGCTCTGCACACGTGTGTTTGAAGGTCCTCAAACAGACCAAATGTTCAGTGCATGAGCTGCTACGGTAACAGTGAAGTGGACTTTGAAGTGCATGGTGGGTATTGGAGCAGGTTCAGTAGTAATCTTCATAGTTCTTGGGGTTCAGGCAGTAGAGAATCGCTCCTCCGAAAGAGAAGATGGTGGCTCCCCAGGCCAGACCGTAGCCCCAGTTAAACTCGTGGTATATCCTCAAACTGACCGTCTCAATGAACTTGATGGGATACAGAACCAGACAGCAGGCCTGAAGAACCACTGCAGGAACACAGGAGAACCTCAGATGAACAACGTGCAATTAATCATCAAAGAGACCAAAGTAGGTTGAGAACATGAATCAAAAACCGAATCCTCAAAGTCTCTCAGTAACGCAGAGAGACAGACAAACGTCAAAGAGTGTAAAATCCTCTCAAATGATGTGAAAATATCTGTTCAGACATACATTGTATCGTGTCTCCAGACTACAGCAGACCTGCCTGATGTTCCTGTCAGTGTTTCAGGTGAGATTCATCAGTGCTGAGATAAACTGTGTGGCCCTCAGTGAGGTTTGTGGTTCAGTCACAGCAGCATGAGAGATTACTAAACTGTGTTCTGATGCTGTGAGGTGTTGATGCAAAATGATGCATTTGCACATTTTTAATTCGTAATACATGAAGCCTAATTTAACGTTTATGTTTTGTGTGTGTGTGTGTCACCTGCAGCAAACAGCATAACTGCGACGGGTCTGTAGAAACGTCTCCTCGCGCGAACACACACCGACACCAGAGCCACCAGGAAGGAAATGAGGATAAGAAACACGCCTCCTAACAACAAGGCCAGTGTGGCGATCTGCCAGTCTGTTATACATAAACAAACACAGAACAGCTCTATGTTTTATAGGCACCATTCAGACTGTAAATACACAGTTTTATAATGCAGAATATACTTTATACAGTTTGTTTCTGTATCGGCTGGTACTAAAATTTGATGTGATCTTCAGCTGTCCTCACAGTGGACAAACACACCCTCTTAAACAAACATTATACAGAGAACATTTGTGAAGCTCAGTACATTTGATCTGATCTGTATCCCAGACTCAACAACAGACAAACAATAACATTCATGTCTTTATTAAACACAACATGCAAACGCTCAATGCAGGGCTGAGAACGGATGTGAATGATTGAGATGATGAACAGTTTGTTTGTGTTGGGAGGCTGTGAGATTCGTGACTCCTGACTCATTTAGCATCTGGAAACATTAGCCTGCAGTTTGACACTTTTTCATCCTGTATTATGAGTCTCTACAATGATTATTCAATATTAATACAAGAATAAGTCATAGTTAGTGTGTAACGTTTGTAAGCACAGTGTGTTTGTGTGAGATGAAGATCAGATCAAATCTAACAACAGTAAACCTCTGTGGGCTGCAGTGAGCTTATGGGGTCTCTGGTGGGCTAAATGGGGCATCTCCTGAAATACCCCCCCTTCTGTCCCTTTCATTCAGGCACTCAGAGACTTAAAATAAAGACTAGAAATAGCGCAGAACCTCTGTGGAACGCAGGCTTGTGTCTGTGTCTGTGAAAGAACCGTTTCAGCTTTATGTTATGAATGTTTACTGTGAACAGTTATAAATACTCCTATAACTGGACCAATATCATATTACATTATCATATTACACAGGCCTTATAGTTTTAAACAATCAAAGCCTTTTACAAAACATTGTGTAAGAATTCAGTGGATTCAGAATTATAATATATGTGTATCTGCAGGATGTTTTATTCTGACACAAACTGACCCCTGACCTCACTGGAAGACCACCAAAGGTCTACGACCCCCCTTAAAAACAGATTTAGCTTGACTTTCACACAACCTTGAGGTTTATGACTGAAGGCTCTGAAGAACGAATGATCTGAGAAACCCTGCAGAGCTGCAGATGGAAATGAGGAGATAAAAATCAAAGGGTTTGTTTCTATAATCTGCTTTCAGCAGGAAAGAGGCTCTCGGCTCGTTTTAATCTGATCGCATGAGGGAAAAAACTATATGTTTCATCAATAACACGCAATGTCTCTATGTTGTTTTAACATCATATTTCATATATTACAAATGTTTTTCTTAAATTATTAGTGAACTCTTGTCATATTCATGTTGTTTGACTCTGAGATCTTGTAAACAACAGTTTTTATCTTGAGACAGTAATATAATAAACATGATAAACATAAATCGTGATTCTTAGTGTTCAGGCAACACTGTGATCCACAAACAGCGTTGGAGTCGCACACACAGTTCAGTCAGAACCAGTAACACCGCAGAGACGGACATATGTTCACCCAGACTGCGGCTTCATGGCTTTATAAGGAGTCAAACTGTGCTGTTTAAACATCTTCAGTCTTAACACAGAAACAGACTAACTAATACCTCCAAGACAAACATGAGATACTTTAACACTCAAGACTTTTTCAAAGCTAAATGTCATTGCTAGAATTTCCTTGGTAACCCATCCGTTCACATCAGGACCCTCTCAAGGTTCAACTCACTCCTTGCTGGTGACACTTTAACAAAGACCCGTTTTGTAGACAACAGAAGCACAATGAAAGCCCAGCCGGACACTGAATCCATCAGAACCTCTGGACCACACAAACCACATCCACCTCACTACTGAGAGGAGGTTACAGATGATGCATGAGCTTCAGTTTGATCTGTTTCATCTGAAGAGACTGTAAAACAGTTTTATATGTGGGTTACATTACATGGGACTGTAGCCGAACCCTTACAGAGTTCTGCAGGTATGTGGGTTACATTACATGGGACTGTAGCCGAACATGTGTGTGAAGTGACGCGGGTCTCACCGGCGTCCAGCGCGCTGCCGCAGCGCCACATCCCGGACGCGGCGCCTCTCCAGCACGACTCCCACAGGGACAGACGGTACCGCTCATCCGCCGTGACCCACGCCGGACTCAGCACGGCACCGACGTCCAGACACAGCGCCAGGAAAACGCACACCAGACCCACGAACCTCAGGGGCGTCAACGCCGACACGCGCACCTCCTCCGCGCCGCTCACGGACGGGGACATATCGGACCAGAATCGCAGGAGTCCGGATGGGTCGCTCCGGGTCCGTTGCGCGCTGTCGGCGGTTTGCGGACTGCGGAGCGGCTGCGCGACGCTCGCGTTAACGCGACGCGCGTCACTGGAAGATCTGCGCTGCACCTGCAGGGTCCTAGTGCCTTAAACTCTTCATCAATGAGTCCAACGGAACCGGGACCACAGAACCATGAGAATTATCCTAAACAAGATAGATCAGATCTGATTCAGTTTTATATCAATCATCCTCCGTCTCAGATTATTATAAATAATAAACGCTGTTATGTTCATATTATAAAACATACAGGATAAAATAACCTTAATAAAATCATATTCAGCAAATGTTTCCATCTAATACATTCAAAATAATCTCTAATGTAACTTGTTTGGGTTTGTGTGTGAATGATGACATATGTAAAATATGTCATTATTCTGATTAATGAGGATAAATACATGTTTGTAATATAATATTTATATGATGTTGTTCATTAATATTGACTCGTGCGCGCGCTCGTGCCGCTGTCCTGTGGTTCTGACTGCGCATGCGCCGGATCAGGGAGTCCGGACGGGCTGTGTTTGGGTTTAACGGGTAAATACAGTCTTTTCTTATTCTGTTCATTTCACTTAAAGTCGCTGTTGTTGTTTATTGTGTAGATGGTGACAGTTTCGGGCACGTCGGCGTTTATATTCATTCGTGTCACGTAAAACAACAACCAGTAACACCAGTATAAACACACCACTGGTGTCGCGTCCATTAAACAGCTTCATCTTATAACATAATAAAACAACGATCTGTGCTCGTCTGTCTGTCTCTCTAATGTTATAAACGCGATAGGAAGCTAACGTTTGAAATGTGATGTGATTTATCACCGTGTTTGTGCTTCTGTTGAACTAAATGGTTGTTGATACGTAGAGGAAACAGGAAATGTATTTACACAACTGTACAGTGTGAATAAATATGGTGGATGTAAATAATAAATGATGTCTGTTGATTAAATATGTCATGAAATATATACGTGTGTTCCTTTAGTTGAAGGCAGATTCTGTCTTTAAAGCTGCAGGAATCATGGGAGCTGGTGAGTTCATCTGTTCACTAAAACTGTTTGTGTTTCTTTATGTTACCAAGATATTTAGTGTGTCATGAATCTCACTAACCATCATACAAACTCTGCATTGTGTCTGTTTGTTATATTATCACTGTTAGTTATAAACAAACAGCCTCAGTCTCATATTTAATCCGAGACTTAACAGATGTGTCTCAATGAAATACAGCATCTGTTCCATTATAAGTGTTGAGCAACATCAGTCTGCGCTGATGTTGTCACATGTTGGTTGTGTCTCAGATGTCTGTCTGTCTCCCTGCAGTGTTCCTGCCAGCAGATGCAGCGCACTCAGTGTTGAGACGGCTCCCGAGAGCAAACTCCTTCCTGGAGGAGATGAAACAAGGGAACATTCAGAGAGAATGCAGGGAAGAAATCTGCAGCTATGAAGAAGCCCGGGAGGCGTTTGAGAATGACGAGAAAACGGTGAGCTTGAGTTGTTATGTGTAACTTCCTGTCACATTCTGCTCTGTGGAATGTTGCCTGAATAGGAAGTGAGATTTCTCTGACAGGAAAAGCTGATTGGCTGAGGATGTGAGAAGAGGTCATTCAGGTTGGGTGTTTGGGGTGTGAGTTTATATACAAAATAACAGAGGCATGTGTTGATAGTGGCATAAGTATATTGTGAGTGTACTTTGCGTATGTTACATAGAGCCACGTTCTTGTGTGTTGATAGTATGGATGGGTCATGGCATCGCAGACGGGGTGGTTTTTGTTTTGAATACAACCCAGTACAGTTATGCAGACGGTGTCTTTATTTAGCCACTGTGTTCTCCTGTGTCGTGCTGGTTAGAGGCGATTCTGGGAGGAGTACCAGCGAGAGAGCAGCCCGAGACCCGGAGGTCTGGAGTCTATCGCTGGTGGAGTTCAGTCCCTCTATCTGGTCTTACCCCTGCTGCTGGTTTTGCTTCTCATTGCTGCTGTTTCTGTCACTATCTGGAGATGCCATTCACGCAAAAGATCCCAGCAAAGCCCTGCCATTGGCCGTCCACACAGAGACACCACCCTATCCGTGGTGTCAATGGACCAGTGGGGGCGAGACTTCCATCCTGACATCAGTCCTCACTCAGAGATCAGCACTCACAGTAGCCCCGCCTACCCCGGTGCTGACCTCACACCTGGGCGTGGCAGTCGTGGCGACCCGCCCCCCTCCTATGAAGAAGCTGTGGGCCATACAGATGTGCACATTGAAACAGAGGCTCCACCACAGTATGATGACATCATCAGTAACCACAGCGATACGGTTATCATTGCTCAGGGAAAGTGAAGATCTTTCAAACAAATGAAGCTGTGATGCTATAAACCGCTAATCATTCACTCCGCATCTCACTTTATTTCTTCAGCTAAGACTGGAAGTTTTGAAGAATGAGAAAATGCTTTATTTTTATTACTACAAATATTTTTTTATAACTTCACTAACTCTACGACAGCCATGATCTGTAACTGCTGCACTGGTAAAACAGCTAAATCTCTTCATCTGTCTGCAATATTTTCCAGTGAGACATTGTTAAATAATGATGTAGAAGGAACAAGCCATTA
The DNA here is from genome assembly GCA_036877545.1 of Yasuhikotakia modesta. Lineage (NCBI taxonomy): Eukaryota > Metazoa > Chordata > Actinopteri > Cypriniformes > Botiidae > Yasuhikotakia > Yasuhikotakia modesta. The sequence goes on along the minus strand of JBAJNP010013412.1, from coordinate 1,399 downwards.
TTCAGCTCTGTTTAATTTATTTTGGTTCCCTCAGATAATTGCATTTGTACAGATAACTGCAAAATTCATGAGACAAGAAAAACTGTGAGGACTGAAAATAGAGCGGTAAACATTTCAGAAGCTGAATTCTTCAGTTGAGGCCTCTCATGCGACACATTTTATGTTGCTTGTTACTTTTGTATAATTCAGTCTTTAAAGATAACCTTTGTCTGTGTAATTGTATAGACACCTGTAAGTCTCACTGAAACATTAATATGTTGTTTTTATTTTCTGTTTAGGTGTTAAACACTGTGTTCAATTTAGTTAGTCCTGAAAACTGAGTTTTCAGTTTAATGATAAATTATGTAACTATTTAAAATGATGTTTATAATTGGCTGCTAACTTAATACATATTGACCACAACAATTTAAACAAACAGGTTTAATCTTAATGTTATGTAGTGTTTTGGTTGTTGATACTAAATCTGCACAGGTCCAAATTTTTGCCAAGTGGACAAGTAACATTACAGAAGATTTAAACTGAGCCACTTTAAGTTAGTAGATAAACTGTTTATGCACCAGTGATTTTAAGAAAAAACTCTCGTAAATGCAAAATGTTTAAGTAAATTTCATGGTCACAGCTTTGTGAAATGTATCCATTTTTAAGGATTTAGATATTAAATGTGTTAAGCATTAGGACTGGAGAAAAGGCTGAAATCATCACTGTGGAGGTGAGTAAAGAAAAGACGCATGTTTTTTGTGTGAACTGTTAATCTTTTAAATTTGTGAAAATGATTAATAACTTGTGTTTAATTTCTAAGAATCTCAGAGAATGTTAAATAAATACAGTGTTGACTACCTGGGCCATGCAGGTTGTGTTTGATCTGATCTGATGCTCTGATCCCTTTAAACCCTTTTTAGAAGCATGTTTTCTGTCACATGATTTTTCACGTCCTGAACTGTGTTTCCTGAAGCTCATGGGAACTTTAACACTCATGTAAACACCTTTACCTTTGACCTTTTCTTCATGGTTTATTGCTCAGTCTAAGATTTTAATGGGAGCTGGAGTCAAAATCATTTATTTCTGTTAATGTCAGAAAACTGCAGTATATCCCCTAAAGAACACAGTTCAGGTTCCAGGCATTTAAACTCCTCCATTGTATATAAATGTGTTTTAAATGTGAGCCTCGGTCTGGAAAACTCCACCTTATTACGCCCCGCCCCCCTGCGGTTACTATAGCAGCGACGTGGTGACGTCAAAAACAAGATGGCGGCCCGCGTGCGCAGGTGAGCTGCTCTTCAAACCTTCATCATCCTCCCGACGGGAGAAACGACCGTGATGAGTTTATTCAGTAACTGTTCTGTGTGAAATAACTTATGATTGTAATGAGTTTCTGTAAAGAAGTTGTTCTGCATTTTAT
>JBAJNP010013411.1:0-12165 GCA_036877545.1 Yasuhikotakia modesta | reverse complement strand
TGATCATGGGATTAATGAAAGACGAGAAAGAGGAGGATATTTTTCTTTTAATTCTCATCTTGTGCATCAGTCCAGGCTGTATTCTGTACGAGGATGCAGTTTCTGCTGGGAGATTTAAAACAGACAAAGTTAAAGTTCTTTAAAAGTCAGAGAATAATCTGACTCATTCTTTAGTTTACAAAAACAATCACAGCACAAAAAAAAAAATCACAGACAATAATGAACTTAAAATGGAAGTCTATTGTTGGAGACACGATTACACACATTTCTGCTTTTCAACTCTCTCAGTTGACGTTCTCAAGCAACGGCCTTGCTGTCTGCAAACGCCCTACTGTAAACACAATTGTGCTTAATTATACAAACATGCTGTTGTCTTGAAACATGCAGAACTTGTATTGAATCTGGAACATTGCTTTAATGACCTACGCTGAGACTATTTCTCCCTTCAATTTTGAGAATTTGGGGTTGTAAACAACAAATTACAATGTCACCGTGGCCCATGAGGACACAGTAAGTGACGCTGTGTGCTCTCCATAAACGTTATTGGACTGAAATTGAGAGCTAGCCACATGATCACGCTGCCATTATCCTTATCAGCATATTTATGTTGACAGCCAATCACTGGCTGCCGGACGCAGCTGTGAGGGTTAATGACCTGCAGCGTTTGTGTGCGTGCAAGCAGATTCCTGCAGTAACAGGATGTCACGTATTACAGTAAAACAGATGCTGGCAACGTTTACATAACGTTCAATTAAGTAACACAAACATTAAAAATGCTATTTTAAAAAGTTCTAAATGGGTTAAAACATCTGTTTATATTAACTTCTATTACATTATTCAAGGTTACATTAACGTTGTATTAACTTTATTGCTTGATCATAAGAACTAGTTTAACTTTTTTAATAAGGAAACTTTTCTGAAATGTTGCACTAACTACTTAGCTTCCAAGTAATATCTACTAGATTTTTTTTTTGCATTATTGTTATATGATATATATATATAATATCAAAAAACATTCCACTAACATTACTGCAGAACGTTTACAAAATGTTAGCCAACGTTCTGAGAATGTTCCCTGTCATTTGGCTCTGCCCTCCCCGATCACATAAAAAACACCTGCAGACTGCAAGCCAGAAAACAGGTGCAGCTCAAGTGGGTGGACATGTGCCTCTCTGGCACCGGCCAGCCTGGCAGAACCTTCGCTCACGGTACCAAACAGTCCCACTATCTCTCTGTCAGGCACACAGAGCCATTGATCCCCTGCCAAACCCTCTCTCCAGAGACAGCCCATTCCCCCGGCTGAAACAGGGAGGCAGAGTTAGGTTACAGCCATTTGCCTGGCACTCTGATGAAGAGTGGAAGCGTGGCTGTCGGCCAATGGCGTGCCTCGGATTGCATCCTTCTCATATACGGGGCTTTCAATGCAATCCAATAAAATGGTTTGTCGAATTGTTAGATAAGTAGACGAATTTATGCTTGAAAGGGAGCGTGTTGCCTAGAGGTACATAATTAACTCAAAAAAAATAAAATAATGGAAATTAGGATTTCGCTCGATTCCCGTGCGCCGCGTCGATGGCGCTGGAACTCTCGTCCGTGTCGAACGCCCCCCTCACTGCAAGAGACAAAAGTAAATTGCAACTCTCCTTTATAAACAAGAAGAAGACACAGTCTGTAATATTTATAGTTTTGTTGATTTCAGAAGGAAACGAAATCCGTACACGGACAGTCAGCAACATTGTACTGCAGGGTTCAAACTACCCAGGGCGACTTACAGTCCATCACAAATGAAACTTGTTCTGTGCATAAGTGAGATCACACTGTCCTGCTTCATTAAAGTAAATCCATAACGCCTCAGAAGGGCGTATTATGTTTCACAATTCACATAATCACAAATCTCTATGTGGGCAGCGAACGCTCAGTTATTATCTTACTCAATGGGTGTAATACAAAACCAGAGAAATATGCTTCCAATTTTCAAAATAAGACAGGAAACCAAGGCAGTTTTTCTGCTTGGAAACTACATCACTGACAAACCTGCTATGTTGTCATAAAATGGAGGTAAACCTTTAACACTCGGCCTTAAAGATCTCTAACCCACAAAGAACGAAAACCCTCTCAGACTCACTGAAGGAAAAAAAATCAATCTTCCTGCTTTATCCCTTCAGCTTCAGGGCAGAAAAAAAGAGAGGGCAGTGTGAAAGTTTTACAAAATCCACAAGCCTTTGCAGCACAAACCTGGAAGATACCTGACAACCAGAGTTCTGTGGGTCAGCTGATGCGCTCCAACCAATAGGAAACAAGCTGGACAGCGGCGTCACTCTACAAATAAATGCATCACTGTCACCCGTCACTGTTCTGACATCTGTGTTCGATACAAGATGTTCCTTTTTGTGTTTTCTGGGCCTGGAAGCAATTCAAAAGCTGTAACACGCAACGACGTGACCTTTATATTAGTGATGGAAAACAACAGAGCGGGATTTGACCCTCTCCGGTTGACATGTCTCAAACAAATGAAGACCTTGTGAAAGTCTAATCGATTCTTTTCTACCCTTTCAATACAGGAAACAGGGTAAAACTATCCATTATTTGTTTAATGGGGTGAACAAGTGCGGTAAATCGGGCTAAACCAAATATTTAAATGGAATTAATGACTTAGAACATTCTAGTAAAATCTGAGTAAACGTGCGGCTTGCCTCAGATTCTTTATTAATATATCTGCGCTTTATTGCATAATTCGGTTTTATTGTTACGTTTCAATAACAGGGGATTTGTCGGGCATAAAACTAGTTTTGTAAGGAGTGGTTGTAAAAACAGACAGACACAATGCCATCAGTGACGTGACTTAGAGACGCATTCATTTTTAAACATTTAACTTCCTGTTACCGATTCTATATCAGCCAATAACAATACTGATCTGAAATCAGTTTAGAATATCTATACATTCACTCAAACTGCATCCACTACGATAACAATATATACCACAAATATACAATAAATACCACATAATATAATGCATAAATAATATAAACAATAAAGATAATTGTTACATACATAATTCTATGCACAATTATAAAAATAGAAAAAAGATAACTTTATAATAAAGATAATAGTAACAAAGTTACAGTCTTTGTATTATTATGCCACGCCAACCCACAACAAACAGCAAAACGCAAAATCCACCAAACCGTGACATTGGTATATCGCTATACCCCTAGAATAAATTATGTTAAATATTGTAGTTTTGCAATAATGACACGGCTGACTAACACACACTAACCGATCTGTATCGGTCACACCTGACCGATACCCAACGCAATTATAAAGTTCAGTATCCGGGTTAATTCCTTTCTGGATATCAAAACGTGTGTTCCCAGTTACACATAGGAACAAATTATATTGGCGACAGGGCTGAGTGGGGTGAGTCAGGGCAGGGCAGGGATAACAGCCTCTGACAAAGTCGTGTTCACGTACAAACAGACTCACTTCCGCCACCGTCCCTCCTTGCGAGATAAACTTGCTTCGCACTTCACACGCACACCCAGAAACTTCTCCCGCCGCCTGATCGATGCATCCGTCGGGTCTGATTCTGACCGCCCGTCTAATCAGAGCCGGACTCAGTACTGGAGTATTCAATTACTGGAAAACCAAGCAATCACGACCGCCGCACCAGCGCCTTAATTCTTCCTGAAAGCGGAGTGATTGAAATTCCCTGTGTGACCATCGCCAGCCATTGTAAACGCATTTTAATCCCTGCGTTTAATCCCTGCTTTAGTGTGGGAAAGACAGAAATGCAATTCATATAACAAAACCGCCACATCGCAAGTTGACGTGCTATCTGCGTCGGGTTTTGATTTCCTCAACCGTTTCTGTGACGTTTCCCCATAACATCAGCTGTCAGGCGTTAATAAAATGGCCGTTCGCCCATGAACTGTTCTCAGACGGGGACACTGAAGGCACTGAGGAACATATTCAAACCACCACAACAGCACAAAGGAGAAATTACACAGAATAAGACGAGAGCGGCTGGGAGGCGACTCTGCCTGCAGCAGATGTGCTGTTGCTTGGGGGCATCCATTACATTTCTCAGCACCTCAGGTCAGCCGGGCTGGTTCTGGCTAAAGCGAGATTGACCTAAATAATCGGAGAGCTGGCTCTGGTCTCCCGACATCCGCCGTGGATCACAGCTAGCCGTGAGGGGGTGAGGGTGCCGTGCGAGGACGGAAGGTCGCATCAGCGACGGGCACTCGTGTCTCCATTAGATTCCACCTCTGAGAACATGCCTTATTTACAAGTGGAGAAATAAAAGACAGCACAATGAATTATTTAGCATCCCTGCACTTCAGTTTTCTCAGGAAAAGTCTCTACTATGGAAAACAACCTGAAACAAGAGCCGTGACCAAAAACAGAAAACATGAGCTACAAAACAGACGTGCTATAAAAAACGAGGACAACCACATTTAAATGTTTTCTAAGGGCACGTTATTGTTTTACGGCTTGAAACCAATCGTCAGTTAATGTGTAAAATGCAGCATAGATTTAAATACAGAAAAAAGTGCTAAACAGCACTGCGAAGACAACGCTTATTATTGTTAGCTAACAGCATTATTCAGTTAGCCAATTTTGTGTCACGCTTCTCAGCAGCATAACATTCTTACTGTGGTATAGGGAAGCAGTATAAATGTCTATACCTCATATTTAAACAACTTTCCATTCATTTAAAACAGCCACCAGGTTTAATCAGTCACACTCTATGTTTCACTATATACATTTTAAGGTTTCATTTGCATAATTGAATGTTTTTACTACTTTGCCCCTCTCATTGATAACCCGTGATCATTCTGACGAGAGGTAATTTTTCTTATTAGCCTGAATTGTGCATAATTAATAGTACGTGAATTGAGGTCCGGCCGAATGGAGAGCTCAGTCATCTATAATGGATGAGAGGAACGCACAGCGCAGCTAGCTGCGTGATGTGGCCTGTTAGCGCTTCCTGTCGCAGCCGCCCTGCAAACAGGTTCCACTGTGAGTGGTGAACACTGGGTTTGTGTACAAACCCAAACAGGAATGCATACTTGTAGCATACCTCCCACCTTCACTGTCATTGGTTATCTATTCTTAACTACTGGTAAACAGGTTAAACGACAATAGGAAAAAACGTTGGTACATCACTATAGCCCAGACAAAACACGAATTCAAAAACAGTGTGTTTTACGCATTTTAGGTGTTTACAGCTTTCGGTTATAAAAGCGGAGAAAAAGAAACGCACACAGACGTTTTTTACATCACAACCTTGAAATCAATTTCTTTTCTAAGGGAACACTGGTGCTCAAAGGTCAGATTGTCTGATAGGCCCAGACTGTGAACCCACTGCCAGGGTTTACAATAGAGACCCAACAGGGTCCAGCTGAGTCTGTTTTTTTCCCTAATGCCAGCAGTCAATAGATGAAGTCCTGTTATTCAGGGATGAATTATCCCTGTTTTCTTGCATTAAAGCTTGTCGGAAAAACTCAGTATTCTTGACTTAACTAGTTTAATCCTTGCACCCTTACAAATTAGCCAATTCTAGTGGACTCCAACCAGCTCGGACCCAGTATTTAGTAACGTTTTTCCAACAGGTCACCATTGATTTAATGATACCCGTTCTCCCACACTCTGAAAAGTCCTAAAAAGCTAAATACATATTAGCCAAGTTACTTGATCTGGGATTAACGTTTTGTGATCGGTTTGAAGGGCACTGAAGCAATAACTTTTCCAATCTTATGAGTCCTGAGCCCTCGAGTCGCATCATTGATCCGAATTATGAAACGTAAAAAGAATCGCTTAGAAGCTTAACACACAGAATCGTGTTACAAAGTTGGGCCTAAAAATGCCCAGATGTAAATATGAAACACGCCACGGGAAAACAGACACCTTATCCTTATGCAAATAACTGTAGCTCCAATGTTGTGACTCATCGTTTAGGATAACCAACAAACATCCCGGAAAAGCAGCCATTTGCTCACAAACAGACATCAAGGACACAAGGTCATAACGGCCGTAATAAAATTTCAACCCTTAATATTATTGCCATGCTGTCAGTTTTCATCTCCGTCTTTGCTACAGACGTCCCACATTTAAATGAAGAAAACCTAGCCTCAATCAATAGCGTGTTTAATTTAATCAAGCTAATGCTAAGTCTAGATTTCACACATACTGAGGTATTATTAGACTAGCCTGACACGTCTGAAAAGCAAAAAATGACGACAGCATTGCTTAGATTTCTTTACAAGCCAATAGCTGAATATCAGATGAATTTACTCTGATGCTTTCAAAACTTATCTGAGCTCACTAACATACTTTGACCAAAGGTGTGAGTTTGAGCTGAAATCAAATCTGGCCAATCAGATCATTCAATTGTGTTTAATAGAGCAGAAATGTACACAGTAACACAGTGTTTTGTAACAATATGTGGGTTTATGTGGATTACTTAAGGAAAATCACGAAAAAAAAGAAATAAGAACTGAAGAACAAACACCCAAACTGTTCTCCAGGAAATAAAAATACACAATAAATATCCCAACAAAAGCCCTTTGCATGGCTGTCATCATGCACACTAAATACTGTTTAGAAACTTTAAATAATGTGTCTGTTTTATAGGTTATGAGGCAGATAATAACCAGTTTGCTTGGTAAAATTAAATTAATAACACTGTGGTTTTATTATGTGTAAATCATGTAATTAACTACTGCAGTAAACAGCCAGGCCCTCACTTCTTATTGCTTAAAGGGCCTTTGATTTTTATATCCTGCTAGAAACAACAGGTTACCTTTCAACCTAGACAACTAACCAGTTCCGTCACCCACGTCACCCATCTAAACTGTAAGGTTTTTACTCTCAGGTGACAAAATCCACCTTAATCATAACTAAACTAACAAAATACACAAACTTAAAATGAAACTAAGTTGACACATTGCACATTTGTCTCTGCATGAAATACCCACTACATAACACACATGACAAGTGATTTTCTGACAGTAGACTATTCCTAATAAAACAACAGACGTACTGACTATAAATACAGACTTGAGGAACACCGACCTAAATGTTTACTGAAAAACTCACTAAAATACAGACATTACTATGGCGGAAATGCTTAAACGGCGGACGTGTCAGTGGTTAAGACTGACAGCGACCTGTCACAACATACCGGTCAGACACATGCTTTATCACACACACACACACACACACACACACACACACACACACACACACACACACACAAACAACACACACACAACTAACACAACTAACACACACACACACACAACTAACACAACTAACACACACAACAAACACACACACACACACAACTAACACAACTAACACACACAACAAACACACACACACACACAACTAACACACAGCACAACTAACACACAGCACAACTAACACACAGCACAACTAACACACACACACAACTAACACACACACACAACTAACACACAGCACAACTAACACACACACACACAACTAACACACACACACACACACACACACAACTAACACACACACACACAACAAACACACACACACAACTAACACAACTAACACACACACAACTAACTAACACACACACACACACAACTAACCACCACTGACATGCAATACAACTATAATCCCTATTATCCAGCCGACATCCGGGAAAAGTTATTCTGACAGCCATTCTCGAGGGTCTCTGACAAGATCAACCTTGAAACTAATAACGCAGATATGAGGAGGAAAACAAATAACACGTTTATACCTCTTTAATCTTTGCTCTTTTCTCTTTGATGTCAGGATCCGACGGCTCGTGTCCTGTTGCTCCAGGCGGCCGCACGTACTGTACCAGCGGCAGGCTGTCCGCCTTACCGCCCTTCACCTGTCCGTCCCGGGCAACTTTCTCCTTCTCGCTCCTGATGTCCTGCTTGATCTCGTCCGGCCGTTTCTGCAGGGTGTCCTTGGCCTCGATCAGCGCCTTCTCGTGATCTTTCCTGATCTTGGCCAGTATCTTCTCATCCTTGCCCGTCCCGGTGATGGTGTCGCTGACGGTACCTGTGCGCGTCTCGGGCTCGACCGAGGACGAGCGGAAGAAAACTCCGCTGAGGAGCTTCGATGAATCCGGGAGGAAGAAGATCGCCCCGAAGCACAGCGTGATGAAGGCGCTGAAAACTAAAAGCAAGATGAATTTCTCCGTGAGCCTGAAGGAGGTCGGGCTGGCGGACTTCCTATTCGGGGTGGCCGTGAACGGCAGGAGGGAAGCTACAGGCATTTTCCTCGGCGTTAAACCCCGTCTCTACGCGCTGGATAGTGAACTAAAGTAACGGTCCGGTGACCCCGATCTGTGTGCCTTGTAATAAAGCTCAGGCTGTGGATGCAGGACGCCGTAGTTTCCTTAAAACAACTTGATCCCACCGATCGCGCGACGTCCCGGCAGCACCGCGCGCGCCTCACGCACATCTGCGCGAAAGTCTCGCTGGTGGACGGAAGGAGCGGCGCGGCGGTGACTGACAGCGCGCTCCGGCCAATCGGGTTGCAGCGCCGCGCTGAAGTTCGACGTGGGCGTGTCTTCCGGATACAAAGTACGGAGACGAACCGAGTTACTGTAGTTAAAGTTTTCAGTAATACTAGTCATATCTTAGTTTTTTAACTACTTTAACTATGTCTTAGTAATAATATTAGTCTGTGGTATTATAATGGGAACGACTTGGGAAGTGAGGCTTGTTTATTTAAATTATAGGTATTTGTGTTGGATGGATTTGGGTCCATTTGCATGGATTTGTTTTGCATTCATGCATTTTGCAAACTTTGCTTTTTCCAAACTTTATCCAAAGCGATTTTTCACATTTATGCCAATACGTGTTTCCTGGAACTCCAACCTGTGAAACATTTTACAACCTCAGTCTTTTACCAGCTGAGCTACAGCTGGTGACGTTTTAACCAATGTTTACTCTTTTCCAGCTTCAAGAAACAAAGTGGGGAGTAAACATTAACTTTGAACTGTAAATAAATTGTTTTTTATGATGCTAAAAAATCACATAAGCAGGATAAGCTGTATGGTGAGCTATACGTTTAAACAGAACAGGTTTCCCCTGCCAAGGTTTCCTGGAACTGGATTACAAAATAAACACAGCGTTGGACTCTAATCATTCAGTCTTGACTTTGTTTTTTTACAAAGAACTGGCACCAGCATTGTTCTGTGCGCATGCTGCCAACAGGACCGAGAACAAGAGACAGCTGCTTCATCCGTGACCGTATCAGAGTTTTAAGAAAGTGATCAGACATTGCTTTTACTCTGAGCTCTACAGCATATATTTGATTTTTGATATTTTCAGGTTTGATGCCAAGATCAGTTCTTACGTCATTCAGTTTCGCTGCCAGTGAAATATCAGCATTAGCACATCTTATCTCTGTTTTCTTTGTAGTCGGTGGTTTGTGGAGCGAGTTTGCATCAGCAAAAAGTTTATTGTTCTGATTTATATCAAGTCTGTATCTTTACAAAAGTGTACATATAATAATCCCATATAATAAATAACAAAACTGTACATACAGTATAGTACAGTACAGTACAGTACAGTACACACATCATGCCAGTGGCCAGAGAAAGGCTAACCTATATCCTAGCTGACAGAACATTTTTAGAACGTTCTTCAAAAGTTCTTCTTGCAATAATGTTCTTCTTATTAGAACTTATTAATGTACATGCAATAATGTTCCTAGAACATTCAAAGCAACATTTGTATAGTTTTTTTATCTAATAGAAACGTTAGGGAAACATTCTTACAACCTAAAATTGTGATTTTATAAGAACACATTTGACATCAACTAACCGGTGACCCAGTGTAAATAAGCCCCAATAAACTAATGGCTCAGCCTGTACCTGCAGTCTGAGACCCCCTGCAGAGAGTCCGCAGGCGGCCCGACACCTGCTGCCGCAGAACCCACCTGCCACGTGCCCGGATCCAAAACCATCTTCAGCTGATTTCTCATCTTCAATTAAACTCTATCACTCACAGTTTGTGCTTCACTTGCCATGAATTGCTAGAATGAAGCGTCTCTGAACGTCGCCGTTTTGAAATGCTTTGAAAGAACCTTAATCATACAGCTTTTGGCTGATTTATGGCGCGCACAATAAGCCCAGAAAATGAAAATTAGTCTGCATTTGTGTCTTTGAGGGAGATTTCTATGGAGGCCATATGGCATCTATGCACCTGCTCAGAACAGCCAGGCATGCAAATGAAACAAGGCCTTAGGCCTCAGAGCAAGAAAACAGGAGCCGTCAGGTACAGCAGTAAAACTCCTAACTCAAATGCGCCGCGTGCGAGTGAGTAAAAATTAATGACAGTGTTCGCAGATAATAAAATCGTAAATTCAAATTATAGAGCCAAGTGTGGCAATGCAACAGTAATTGATAATTTAGATGCTGTAGCATTGGTTTGGCCCAACAGACAGAGTTCTTCAATAAACAGTGAAAGTGTCTGTGGGCACAAAGAATGAAAATTAGCGTGAGCAACGAAATTGAAAGCACTGAGGCAAAGAAAAATGAAATTTCTAATTCTTATGAGACAATATTTTGGCTTCTTATTTTTAACGTCACACGCTTCACTCTGGAATAGCTGTCGGCCAAAGAAAGAGAGACGATTTTTTCTCTCTGCATCCCTTAAGGATTCTGAAACCTGGTGTGTGTTGTGGCAAAACTGAAAAGATTTAAATGCACTGTTGCTAATGAAATAAGAATATACATTAATACATCTAAATACATTTAAATATCCAGCTAACAAGTTTAGCTTGTAAGACCGTTTCCCTAAAGTCTCCCTGTTAGCTGGGTAAGCATTTGCTACCGTTAATGTTAACATAAGTTAGTTAGTTAAATGCAATCATGCCAAATTTTACTAGAACTTTCTCTCATGGCACCACAGCTATAAATAAACCACTTATAGTATATTTTTATAAAAGATATAAACCTTGTGGCCGGGGGGCCAGAAATCCCACCCTTATACATTCCCTAATACATTCAGATAAGCTTTATTTTTTAAACATCTCACATACAAGTTCACTCTATTTCTACGCATCATATACTTTCATTTTCTGTTTAGCAGATAATCTGAAATTATTTCACTATTTAAACAGATAACAAACAGCCCGTTTATTCATGGACAACCCGTCCCTGTGGATAAAAATGCGTCTTGGCCATTTGGGTACGAATGACTGTTGAACATCTTTAAAGCTTAACAACACAGAGATACAGGAATCACACTGTGAAAATGCATTAACAGGAATGCAAAACCATTGTAAATAAAACAGCCACGGGGTATGAACGCTGCATTTGCGTGTTTTGCGTGGCTAATATGCATTTTCCACTTAAATGAGCAATACAATAAACTGTATATTAGCATGCGGATGATTTGCCCTCGGAGCGCAGTATGAAATAAACGCGTCTATTCTTATGAGTTCATTCACAACAGCGCAAACGCGTGTGCGTGTGTTTGCAGTCTGCGCGCTGTTGTCTAGCAACAGGTGAAACTCTTTGTTAGACGTGCATTAAACGGCCTTTCATGTGCAAAGATGATGCCAATTATCCGCAAATAACACGTTCAGCTCTGATCTCTCCAATATCTCACCTGTTGCTCCCGGACAGCAATGAGACGAGATGGAGGGCAGACTGAGCCTTTTGCTTATTCGGAGTTTCCTCCTGAAAAAAGCACAAACGCATCTCAGAACAACTATAATGTTACAATAACGTTAACACAACGTTCAGATTCTGATACTTAATGGAAACGTTAGGGTTAAATTTGTTGGCTGGTTTACCTTTAATAGACCATCTTTGTCCCATTAAACTACCTCATATGCACAATAAGGTCGTGTTAAGAATTATCCTACAGGACCTATAATATGAACTATATGTAATATATATAATAAGGCATAATATTAGGAATATAATATTAGTGTCAGTCTGACAGGCCGTCACTCTCTCTGGAGGCTGTGATACGCGTTTACTTCTCTTATCAGGCATGTCTTTCCCTCTTTATAAACCTGTCGCCTTGCTTTATGTATAAAGCTGCCGCTCAGTCTGTGGCCCGTGGCTTGTGATTTTTCACCGTGATAGCGCAAAATGAACCTGTGCGCAAAATGAACCTGTGCGCAAAATGA
>JBAJNP010013410.1:0-12168 GCA_036877545.1 Yasuhikotakia modesta | reverse complement strand
TCCTTCTCACATGCGTGCCAACCCAATTTATACATGCATGCTTAGATCATTAAAGCATCATTATTAATGTCATGGGTATAGCTATTACATCACAAACATTTGCAAGGAAGCATCTTCACACAAATAAAAATGGATCTCCCAAGCCTTCGTTGCAGAAACTCTCAAATTTCCTCAGTCCAGGTCCAAGTTAGAATCAATGTCCTTTTAAATGAATGATGTATCCCATACAGGGACTATTTCATTTAATGTGCAGATGCTTTTATCCAAAAGCCAAATGAACATTCTTGTAGTTATTTTCAATATATGAGATAAACTATACATTGCTGCTTTCATTATTGCTGTTATTGTCATGAACAATGTAGCGTATCAGCCGGGTTAGAAAGCATTATTTAAAACACTACTTTCCACTGAAATGAGGATATTTAAGCTTTAGCTCAAAGGGAATAACAAGTATATTTAAAGCTGCAAGCAGCGATAAGTGAGATCTCGCACCGGTGCCACAGCCACCCAGCGCCACCGCCACCCAACACTGCCAGCACCACCCAGTGCCACCACCATGTGTTGGCTTTAATAACAGTGATATGTGGGCAAAAGCATAGTTTAATCATAGTTTAGAAAAGCCACTTCCTTTATCTTAATGGAAAAATGCAAAACTTTGGCAGCCCGCCACGGCCATGTTCTTGCACGAAAACTCAAACGCTTCCCAATTTAACATCGCAAAGGCCTTAAGATGAAAATGACACCACCATAAAGTTGATTGGACAAAAACTCTAGGAGAAGTTTGTTAAAGTATGACGCGTGGAATTTGTCAAAAATAATAAATATCCAGATTTAAATAAAAATAAATAATCGCCTATTGGGATTAGAGGTTTGCTCCAAGAGACTTTTTTAATGAATTAAAGTGTTCTCATGAGCCTACCAAATTTGGTACATGTGCATTAACCATAGTGCCCTGGGCAGGTTTAGGTGGTGCTATCGAGTCATTTTGCTCCGCCTAATTTTAATTCCTCTAATATACTTGAATTTTCGCTGGGGCTGGTGCGTGTGCAAAATCTGGTAAGTTTTCGAGCATGTTAATACCCTCAAAAGTGCGATCAAAGCGGGAGAATAATAATAGTAATAATAATAATAATAAACAACACAGAAACAATAGGGACTTCGCACGCTTAGTGCTCGGTCCCTAATAATAAACAACCCAGAAACAATAGGGACTTCGCACGCTTAGTGCTCGGTCCTTAATAATAATAAACAGAGCAAAAACAATAAGGACTTCGCACGCTTAGGGCTCGGTCCCTAATAAACAACACAGAAACAATAGAGACTTTGCACGCTAGTGCTCAGTGCCTAATAATAATAAACAACACAGAAACAATAGGGACTTCACACATTAGTGCTCGGTCCCTAATTAACGTATCAACTTATTAAATTAAAGTATCAATTATACAAATCATGTAGAATGTACATATATATAGATGTTCTATATAATTAAGCAGAACTAATAATAACAATTAATTAATGTATTCGTCCAGCAAAACATTCATAATTGTTCTTTAATTCTAAGAAATGTTATTTCCTGTGGCCTTTAGAAAATAAACTTCTTACTGATCTACAGTGCTGCTTCAGAGCATGTAACAAGATCGGCAAGTTTAAGTGACGTTCGTCTATGGGCAGTTAAACACAGAAACAATTGCAAGTGAACACAGAAACATTTATTATTACGCAAAAACAAACAAGACTAACTATAGGCAAACTTAACAAACAAACAAACAAACAAACACTTAACATTAAAACAAAACACAAAGAGAGAGAAAAGCAGGAAAGATAGAAAAAGGTAACAGAATGGCAATATTACAAGCAACTTAACACATCTGCACGAATCATCAAACTATCATTAAAATCAGTAAAAGGCTTCTATATCTTATGCATCAACGGATAAACGGATACTTGCACTGGCTTTTGTCAGACGATGCAAAGTTCCTGATGCGTGGGTATGCAAGGTAATGATAGTTCAGTTGTCCGTAAAGGATGATAAAGTCCGCTATGCTGTTCCATTGGTGGATCACGGAGCAGAGATTGCAGAGTGTTGTAGCAAGTTCCATTTCCAGAACATGGTCCTAAAGAGTTTGCGAGGTTGCAAACTCTTTGACCACTAACTCCTGGCGAGTGTTCAAACATCCCGGGCACTTCGGCCTCGAACTGAATCCATCTTTGGATCCAACCAGTCCCCGAATATTTGGAAACAGGCATTCTTAACCTCTGGGGTGCCCCTCCCCAGGCCTGTGATCATCCAATGTTAAGGTTTGTGGGTTCAGCGGGAACAGAGCCTTTGTTTCAACCCGATACCTTATTTGCATATTGGATAGGGCTTGCAGAATCTGTGCTTATGATGAGGGAATTAATAATTAAAGGTGTAGCTACCAGATATGGTATTGTGGCATACACCAATAATCAGGAATTCCAAAGAGCATTGTTTTAAGACTAAACATGATGGGGTTAAGCATATATACACAATAACTATATTATGCTTGGATGATTTAAGCAAAGTAGGTAAGAGTAATATAGCTGTGCAGTCTGTCTAAGCTCACTCATTTAAGATCAGCAAGAGGGGTGAGGGAGACGTTGAGTCTACCCTAGTACCACTTTGTGATCCAAAAGAGCATTAAAGGGGAAAGTGATGAGGATACAGCAGGTGTTCTGGATAAGAATTCGGTTGACTGTGGTTTTGTGTGAACTGGTATCAGATCTGGTGCTGAGGACATTTTGAGGACACTGAGTTTAATATTTGAACTACAAGAAAGCTGAAAAAATCACTTTTATTGTAACCTTTTGTTTACATTAATAGGGAACCTACATTTAAATTACAGGGGAAATTTTTTTAGAACAGTAAAAATAATTCACACTGATGCTGTTATAAAGCATAAATTGCCTTCCTGTTAGATCAACTGGTAGAGCATTGTGTTAACATCACAAAGGGGGTGATCCCAGGGGGTGGCAAGTCCTGATAAAAAAAAATATGTGTACATTAAATTCACTGTAAGTTGCTTTGGTTAAAAGCGTCTGCCAAATAAATAAATGTAAATGTGCAGTAAACACAAACTGCTTTTTGTATATTGTTATTGTGACATTTTAATTAACCACTACTTTAAAATCTCCATGTTAATCAGAGTTTTGGTTTAAACCATTCACAACAACAAGTGACAGCAGAATTTATTTTAGGAAAGTACCTTCATTAAAAGGGTTTATTTTGATAAATACTAAAAGTGTAGTATGTAATTATTGTAACAGTTGGGGGAGTTAATTCAGAATTGAAATAGGGGGAGTTAAGCAAGTCCCCACCACGGGGCCAAGGGTCCCAGTTAACCATGCCACCCCCAAGGATCTTATCATCTCCTTCACACTGTTGTTGGTCATAAAACTGGTAACAGGTCAGAAACTTGTGTTTTCTTAAATACTGGTGTTTCTGTGTTTGTTTTGTAGAAGATTGATGCATAACTATGAAGAAATGTAATACAAGCTACTTTAGTAATACCACAGTTAAACTATGAAACTATAATATGTCATAGTTCATTTGTGGTACATGAGCCATGACATTAAAATCATGGTTTTAGGAGTCAAAACGTTGCATCAAGCAGTTACATCTACACTATAGATTGATGGTGTTTAATGCAGCTTTGAGGTTTTTTCTTTCAAGTCATTAACTGACCCAATCACTCTCCATTTGAAATGATGTTTCCTGAGTTAATTTAGACTAAAAGAGCCACGAACAGAACAGCTCATAAACACAATCATCTACTGATGAGCAACATCTTCAGTCCTGTTAGTGAGAGGCTGGTAAAAATATCCAGGTAAGATCATGATCTTGTGTGTCAGTTGTGCTGTCTGTATATATACATGTCATTGTATTTTAGTTGGCAGTATGCAAGTCAGTATTTTGTAAGCCAGTATTTTGACTGTCAGTAGTTGCTGACTGTGAACGTGTAGCAGAACTATGCAAGTCATTTCTAAAAAACAGTGTAAAACATTGTAAAATCTTTATATAAAATGTTTATTACAAATTTAATCATGGTAATGATTAAGAGGTTTTAGGAATTATTTTTTTCAAACAAGAGAACATTATGAATGGAAGAAAAATAAAGAAAATTTCATTTTATAAGTAAATTAAATTAAATGAAGAAATATTTATGATTCTGAAGTCAAGTCTAATTGTTGAAGTGTCTTTGGCTGTTTTATTTCAGCTCCTCATCTGACAGCACAACTCTTCATTTTAGCAATTCATTTAGATTATTTAAATTGTGTCGACTGGCTCATAAACACCATCATGTACTGATGAGCAACATCTTCAGCCCTGTAAGTGGATCTATTAATCCCAGCTATTAATATATTTCATTACTCTCATAGTTTGTAAATGTAACTGTGTGTACAACAAAGTATTTAACTAATGACAGATTTCTTATTTCAGTGCTGACTGTCAAGATCCTGAGACCATGACACAAAACAACACCACAAGTAACATAATACTTCTTGCCAATGAGTATTTAAAGCGTGATAAATTACTTCTGAACTATTTTATGAAATTCAGTCTTGCAGAATCAGTTTTCATCTGGATTCTTTCATTCATTGAGGTTCCAGTCATGCTTGTAACTCTGTTTGCATTGTGTTTCCTCATCAAGTCTCGTCACGCTGCTTCAGTTTATGTGACTCATTTGATTCTTTCTGATTTCATACAGATTATTTGTCTTATAGTATCAACATTCACATGGGCAGAAATGTTGTGGGATGTATATTATTATTCATTGATTGTGGGGGTGTATTTTATGGCATGCGTTGCTTTTGAAAGATATCTTTTGGTTTCTCATCTGGTACAGAACTCACCATTCACTAAAACTCGCCTGTTTCATTTCTGTGATCGTCTGGGTTGTGCCTCTGATCTTTACAGTAATGATACAATATTTTAATCGTCTGTTCAAAGCTATTGCATTTTTAATCCCCTACCCAATAATCATTCTCTCTTTTGTTGGTACTTGGAGGGGTCTCTCTCACTCAATATCACTTACTCCTCTTAAGCGCAAATTAATTTTGGGAAGTTTGTTGCTAGTGATGCTGAGTTACACCTTTCTCATCCTTCCATACTCAATTGTAAATTTTATCAAAATTTATACAAGGCACGTTTCCATTTGCAGAACAACATTTAATACATTATAAAATTCAATCATTTCTGAGTTGTCTCCTGTATCTGAACCCTCTTGCTGATTGTTTATTGTACTTGTTCATGAGGACTGATGCTGGTGATATAATGAAGTCTCTTAACTGCTGTTGTAGAGCTGACCCCCCTCAGAATCCAGTACAAAACACAACCCCTACAAACACTAACACATAATGCACAGTAGACAAAAACTGTGTGAGGTTTTGATGTAGTTATAATACTTGTGTTATAACCACAAAATGTTGAATTATTTATGTGAATATTATCTTCCTGTGTTCTGTGTCTGATCACATTTGATGATTTTTCACCCACGTACACTAGTCATAACCATACCTGTGGTAGCTGATCCTACTGCAGCAGTATGTGATACCTGGACTGCCTTGATGCCTTGTGCGCCCCTTGGTCTTGCCGCCCAGTTAATGCCATTGGTCAATTTTTTTAGTTGCTTTTGAAATCTGTACTGCACCTCCAAGACCAATATTAAGAAGGACTAGATTCACAGAACTGCTAAGATGGTCCACAATGATGCTCTGCAGTATTCTACCAGGGTTGGTAGGACCCTGAGTAACTTTATTCCAAGCATTGAGTCCTTTGTTAAAGTCTTTAGAGGTTTCAGCATCAGGTGGACTTTAATGATCTGTCTCCTATTAGGGCATTCATAGGACAGCACAGTTGACAGCTATAAATATAAATTGCTGTCAGTGAGAGGCTGGTAAACCAATTTGACTGAGGTTCTTCTTTTTGTAAAATCTAGTAAGTGTTCTTTAGTGCGCCATCATAGAAATGTTTATAAATGAATAATTAATACTGTTTGTTACCTTTGCATACAGACAATTCCCTGATTACAACACAATATTTATCCACATAATAGTCATCTATTGTGATTGCATGGTCAATTTTTATACTGCTTCCAGTTTAAAATAAACATTACATTTTCATATATTTATATTTGTAATATCATTATTGTAATAATGAAAATGGGTATAATGAAATGTCTATAGTGCTCTTTTACTTGTCAATAAACATACTTTTCTGTACATTTATTATTAACGCTAATCACATCATTACACTTAATTTGCATACTGTATTTTTTGGCCATTTCATCTTTAGCTATTTGGAGAAATGGCTTTGTAATGTATGAATGGCAAAATAAGTTTTTTTTCCAAGTGTATCTGTGTATCAATGTATTCTCAATATAACATTTTAAATTGTTAATTCATTAAAAATATATCAGTAAAACTATGTTTCAGGACACATCTGTCACATTCTGCCTGTTATTTCATATTTTGTCCACTAGTGGTCACTTTTGAGTTATGTCTTTTCCCTTGCCCTGTGTTAATTAGTGTTATTGACGTCAGCTGTGTACTGGTTATTTAAGCAGCGCTGATCCTTTGATCAGCAGCGCTTCGGTATTGGCCAGAGACCCGGGTTCTAATCCCGCCCTGACAGAATACCGAAGCCACAATGAACCCAGAAACGCAAGACGAATTCCTGAATACGGTTCGATGCCATGACGCAGCTCTTGCCCAGCAATAAGATCTAATGACAAGAAATTCTGAGATCCTGTCAGAGCTTCTTCAATCTGTCCGTCAGCTTTCTGTACAAATGTCTACCGCCCAGTATGTTACTACCCCCAGAATGCCCTCACTCCTGGCTGAACCTCATTTGCCCCCGCCTCAAAGATTCTCTGGTTACCCCCAAGGCATGTGATGGTTTCCTGACACAGTGCTCCTTAAAATTTGAGCTGCAGCCCTCCTCGTTTCCATCGGACCAAGCAAAGATCACCTATGTAATCACCCTCATCTCTGGCAAGGCACTCACCTGGGCAACTGCTGTCTGGAAGGCCAAGGCCCTGTGCTGCTCCAGCTACTCCAGCTTTGAACAAGGATTCAAGCGGGTTTTTGATCACCCCCTCAGCGGAAGGCAGGCCTCCAGGTTGCTGCTCACTCTCCGGCAGGGTAGGATCTCAGCGGCTGAGTACGCCATTCAGTTCCGTACCCTGGCTGCCACTAGTTGGTGGAACGAAGAGGCATTGATGGACTGTTTTCTTAATGGCATATCGGATAGCCTTAAAGATGAAATGGCCACTCGAGAGACCAATGATCCATTCGACTGGATAACCGCCTTAGGGAGAAAGAACAGGCCCACAAGTCTTTGGCACCTAGTCCTTTGCCAGTCCTCCTGCCTCTCCTGAGCCCATAGCCCTGACTATCTTTAGCCCTTTGATCTTTCCTGAGTTCCCCCTGAATACCACCACCTCAGAGCAGTTTTTAGCAAAGCCAAGGCCACTTCCCTTCCCCCCCACTGCCCTTATGACTGCTCTATTGAATTGCTTCCTGGCACTACTCCTCCCCGGGGTCGTTTTTTGTCCCTGTCTCCTCCTGAACGGGAGGCTATAAAGACCTATATTAATCCCTGGCTGCTGGCATCATCCGTCCCTCCACATCCCCTGCTGGAGCTGGTTTCTTTTTCTTGGGTAAGAAGGGAGGGGTTCTGCGCCCATGCATCGATTATAGGGGCCTAAATGAGATCACTGTCCGCAACCGCTATCCCCTACCTTTCATGGCTACTGCTTTTGAGCTGCTGCAGGGGGCCACGATTTTTACCAAGCTGGATTTACGCAATGACTTCCACCTGGTGCATATCAGGCCTGGGGATGAGTGGAAGACAGCCTTTAACACACCGACAGGGCACTACGAGTACTTGGTTATGCCCTTTGGACTCACCAACACCCCAGCTGTCTTTCAGGCCCTCATTAATGACGTGTTGCGAGACATGCTGAACCTATTCATTTTTGTCTACCTTGACAACATTCTGATCATCTCGAGCTCCCTCCAAGAACATGTTCGGCATATCAACTCTGTTCTTAGGCACCTCTTGGACAACAATCTATGTGAAAGTGTGAAACTCACTGAGAAGTGTGAGTTTCATGCCACGGAGGTGCAGTTCCTGGGGTTCGTTATCTCTCCTGGCCAGATCTGGATGGACCCTCAAAAGGTGCAAGCTGTCCTTTGATCCTCCCAAAGCCTGAAAAGCCCTTCACAGCGGAGGTGGATGCTTCCGAGGTAACCCTAACCCTAACTCTTGAATTCCTCCAAAGGAGGTTCTGGTGGCCCACCATCAAGGAAGATGTTACCTACTTTGTCCAGGCATGTTCTGAGTGCAGCCGGGGTAAAACTTCTCACCAGCCACCGCAGGGTCTGTTGCATCCTCTGAGTACTCCCCATCGGCCTTGGTCTCACATTGCCCTGGACTTTATTACTGGTCTTCCCCCCTCAAAGGTCCTGTGACATTCTGCCTGTTATTTCATATTTTGTCCACTAGTGGTCACTTTTGAGTTATGTCTTTTCCCTTGCCCTGTGTTAATTAGTGTTATTGACATCAGCTGTGTACTGGTTATTTAAGCAGTATTGCCAAATTAGTTTCGGTATTGGTTTACGTTGCCTCCAGTTTTGAGCTTCTCAAAGTCAGCAAGTTTTTGGTGATTAGTAATTCATCTTGTTATCGTTTCTGGGTTATCACCCTGTGGTTTTGTTGCTTCTGATAAGAACAGGACTGTGCCAAATGCCCTGGTATTGTTACGTGACCAGTTCGTTGAACATGTGGCAGATAATGCGCTTTGTTGTGAGCTTAAACAATTAGTCCGCCGACAACCAACTGCTACACTGTTAGAGGTTTGCAGCGAGGCGATTGGGAGCAGGAGGGTATGCCTGGGGGCGTGCGGGCTCGGAGTCAGTCAGTCCCATTGTCATATGGTGTTCAGTATGGTGTTCATGGGGGACAGCGTTCGGAGACGGGTGGGTCCTCGCCTTCTGAGCTGAGTGAATTTAAGGAGATGTTAAAAGCACAACAAAATCAGTTCAAACAGAATCAGCTTACTTAAAGTTTTGCTCAGTTTCAGGGTGTACGTTCGCATAGTCGCTCCCCACATTATGGGCCAGTGATTTTTAGACGTTGCCATCAACCTGGCCACTTTGAATACCCACCGGGCTGTTGAGCCACAGCTCGGATGGGGAAAATAGGGGCTTGGATGTGTTGGTTAGTGGTAGTTCAATGTCTCGCTTGATGTCTGGGTGCCCTCAGTTGGTGGCCAGGATTGGTGGAGTTTCCATTGCTTGTCTATTTGATACAGGTTCTATGGTGTCCACCATAACCGAGAGCTGTTTCTTGGAAAGTTTTAAACCCTGGGGTCAAGAGCGTTTAAAGCTGTGTCAGTGGCTCCAGTTACGTGCTGCTAATGGGCTTGCAATTCCTTACATAGGTTATATGGAATTGGATGTGGAGTTGTGTGGCAAGGTTGTACCAGAATGTGGGATATTGGTGGTCAGGGATCCCCCTGGTGGCATGTGTGTTCAGGTCCCTGGGATTCTGGGGATGAATGTGCTGGGCCGGTGCTACCGGGAACTCTTTGGCCAACATGGCCAGGCATTGTTTGACTCCCCACCTGTAGTAGAGGTCCTTGGCCTTGTGATGCAAGCATTACAGCATTGTCACAAAATTAAATCTCAGCCAGCATTTGGGCAGGTGGGTAGGGCAAGGGTGCAAGGGCCTTATTCATGCCATGTTTCGGGTGGCACAATGAAAATAATCACTGCTACCTGCTCTGACCAGTATTCAGGGGGTACAGTGTTGTTTGAGCCACTTGAGTCTGGACTTCCGGCTGGCCTTCTGGCCTCACCTGCCCTAGTACCAGTGGCTTGAGGTATAGTTTATATCCCGATTGTGAATGTGGGACGGACAGATGTGGTACTTTACCCAAGCACATTGCTGGGCACCCTACACGGTGTGTATGTTGTAAGTTTACCTCCAGGGGTGATGGAAGTGAGTTCCCAGGGGTGTGTGGCAGATCGGCCGTTGCAGAAGCAGATTGAATCTGTTGATTTATCTGCTTTGGGTATTGAGGAGCAGGATACCGTTAGGACCCTGTTATGCCATTATCAGTCAGTGTTTTGGCTTATGATAATGATTTAGGGTGTACCAACTTGATTTCTCATGACATTCCCCTTACTAATTATGTTCCAGTTCATCAGTAACATAGGTGCTTGCCCCCTTCGGAATATGATGTGGTGAAAACACACATCAACCAAATGTTGGAGGCCAAGATCATTAGGGAGAGCTGTAGTCCATATGCGTCTCCTATTGTTTTGGTGAAAAAGAAGGATGGTAGTCTTCGTATGTGCGTAGACTACCATCAGTTGAATGCGAAGGCCAGGAAGGATGCATTTCCGTTGCCTCGTATAGAGGAAACATTGGATGCATTAACAGGGGCCTGCTGGTTCTCCACTTTGGATTTGGCCAGCGGGTATAACCAAGTCCCAGTCACTGAGGGGGATAGGCCCAAGACTGCATTCTTTATTCTGTTTAGGTTGTTTGAATGGAACAGCATGCCATTTTGGCTTTGTAATGCTCCAAGCACTTTCCAACGTTTAATGGAAAGATTGTTTGGTGATCAGCGTCATCAGTCGTTGTTTTTATATCTGGACAACATTGTGGTATTTTCCTCCTCAGTGACTCAGCATTTAGAATGGTTGGAAGTTGTCTTGGGTCGATTGAAGCATGAAGGGCTTAAAGCAAAGCTGGAAAAGTGTGCTTTCTTCCAACAGGAGGTTAGGTATTTGGGTCATGTGGTGTCATCTCAGGGGGTTGCCACTGACCCAAGTAAGGTAGAGGTGGTGGCAAATTGGGGCCGCCCAGGTACTGTGACTGAACTTCGCTCCTTCTTGGGGTTTGCAGCTATTATCGGTTTTAATATAAGCTTTGTGGACGGGTTTTCCAAATTGGTGGCCCCTCTACATAAGCTGGTTGCAGAATCTGTTGGGGGTAGGCATAAAAAGTTAGCAGGGTCAAGTTTTACCAGTGCGTGGACGGAGCATTGTCAAAAGAGTTTTGACATCTTAAAGGAGAAGCTCACATGCAGATTTCTCTTTGCCCTTCATTTTGGAAGTGGATGCAAGTCAACGGGGCCTGGGGGCAGTTCTCTCTCAGGAACAAGAGGGAAAGATTTGCCCGATTGCATTCGCTAGTCGTAGCTTGCGACCCACAGAACGCAATCCAGTAAATTATAGTTCTATGAAATTAGACTTTTTGGCGCTCAAGTGGGCGATGACTGTAAAATTCAGGGAGTATTTGTTGGGACATAAATGTATTGTGTTTACAGACAATAACCCGCTGAGCCACTTGAAATCAGCAAAGCTGGGGGCCACTGAACAGCGTTGGGCTGCTCAGCTTGCAGGGTTTGATTTTGAAATTCGGTACAGGCCAGGTAAAAGTAATGGCAATGGAGACGCCCTGTCGAGGCAGCCTCCAGTGAATAGTGATGTGGTGGGACAGCATTTATTAGCCACTGTGGTCCCTGTAGCTGTACAACAGGCAGCAGGAGGGGAGCCGGTATATCAGGCCACCCAAGCTGCACTCCAGGTTTTTCTCTACAGTTGATCTGAGGGCCCTACAAGAGTCAGACCCAGACATTAGTAGGACCCTGGGGTTTTGGCGGCGTAGGAGTTTTCCCAGTTCTGAGGAACGTAGATCATTAACTAAGAGTAGCCTGACGGTGCTCAGTCAGTGGGATTGCTTGGTAGAACGGGAGCACGTTTTGTACCATCAAATCTTTCGCCCTGACGGGAGAGAGGAAATTTTTCAAGTACTCTTGCCTGCTGTGTTAAGAGAGGAGGTTTTGAGGTGGCTGCACCAAGAACACGGGTATTGAAATGGACATCAGGGTATTGAACATACAACTTAGTTGGTTCGTCAGCGTTGCTATTGGCCTGGTATGGCCAAAGATGTAGCCCGTTGGTGTAGGGAGTGTGAACATTGTCAGTCTGCTAAAGATGTACAGCCAGTTTCCTCTAGTTTTATGGGGCATTTGCTGGCCTCTAGGCTGAATGAGATCTTGGCCATTGATTTCACTTTGTTGGAGCCGTCCAGATCGGGTTTGGAGAATGTGCTTGTGATGACTGATGACTGCT
>JBAJNP010013409.1:0-12168 GCA_036877545.1 Yasuhikotakia modesta | reverse complement strand
ATTGTGAGAGATACTGAGAGATTGTGAGAGATACTGAGAGCCGCTGTCATCAGTCAGGACTGAATCTGATCTCATCAATCACATGTATCTCCTCACATTTTTAGCCGTGAGTCAGGAATCACATCCCAAACGCTGCGCGATCATAACATCTGTAGGTTATGATGTGAGGTTACGATCACATTAAACTCACCTCATCCTCCCGCTCGTTCTTAAAACACAGACACGCTGCTCGTTTTTTGAATCCCTCTCCGTCGTAAGTCCTCGTCTGATTGGGCTTGAATTTCATCATGGGTCCGATTGTCCCGAACGGAACCGAACGCAAGTGTTCCCGGCTGTCCTTCAGGCTCGTGCCCGGGCTGATCATACAGTTCACATTTACGAAAAGTGTCTCGCGCTGAGGAGATAAATCCTCTCCTGGCAGCAGATCGGGTGTTGGGCTGCTCGTGTGCGGATCATGGTGGCGGTGCGAACACTCCTCCGCTGCGGGTCCCGGCTCTGCGCAGCCGCCTTACACCGCCTGCAATAGGACCAGCCTTACAAACCACAGATCCCATCAACACGAGGCGTTTCCTCCTGGATACGTGAACGAGCCGCCATAGACTCCAGCGCATTACAGTGAAAACGCGCGGAAACAATGAGGTTGATACTTTGTTGCATGTTCGTTGTCACAGAAACGCACTTTGTGACACTTTATCTGATACAATGTAACGCTTGAGGTATGACGCAGTGACGCCACCTGCTGGACGTCACGGATACGTGCCAACATTACGTCACAAGCTCTTTAATAAATACTTGCATTAAAAGTTATTCATTCTAATGATAATTATACGGTGCGTGTAGGTTAAAGTGCAAACAGTTACTTTATAATAATAAACATTATACTTCAAATATTTATTACTTAACAAAGATTGAAAGCAACCGGTTAACTAGGTTAGTTATTCTCAGAAATGCAATGAAACCAGCACAATAAATGCTTCTTAATAATCAACAGCTTTTATTTACAGAAAGAACAGAAGTATGTATGTGGACTGTTGTCATCACATCTCAAAGCAGTTTTTATCCTCTTCCTACAGAAAGCAGGAACTTCCGAACCAACTTTTTAAACCAAAGACCAAACATGGAAATAGTGACGAAGACTTTATTGATCTTTTGCCCTAAAATCTCACCTCCAGTCCAATGCAGCAGGTTTTCAAATAAACATTAAAGGGGAAAAACAGGCAATGAGTTGATGTGATGGACTGAAACACAACGTTGGAGTTTTGAGTGCAATTAGTACAGCGATGGCAAGACAGATAAAACACAATAATATAATTATTATAACTGAGAGAAATATGCCAAACCTCCCTTCTATACAGCTCTACCTCACCAAACCATAAATCTACATTAGATCAACGCATTTATCAGTTTCCGTGACGGTGGAAGATCGTTGTAGTTAAATAATTCCCATTGAGTTTAACTGCGTCTCAGTTTTAGAGAAAGCTAAAGGATTCGCTATGTTTGCATTTCCACAGAAAGCTGCTCTCCGTTATCAAACAGCAACGCAAGAGAAAGTTAAAAGAAATATAAAAACAACAATGGGACACACAAATGACAGTTTAATGCACAAATCTTAGCAGACGTCTGTGACTACTCGCCCATCCACTGTAATAGAAAGCTGTTTGAACGGGCCGGCCCATGCAGCTCCACAGCTGTGAATCAGGACAAACACGGGGTGTGTTTGGGACTAATAGTGTGCATTTAAATCACAAATTGCCTGCAGCTTTTTTGTACTTTTTGTTAATATATGTTTTAGCTTTTCATATTTGTTTACTCCTAAGACTGTGTCCTTTACATGAGAATGAATTGGTCTTGGCAGAATATGGAGTTCACTTGTAACTTCTTTCGTTTTCTTCCTCCTCCCTCCACAAATTTTTAGACTTCGATGTTGTTTCCGGCGTAAAGTCGGGTCCATGTCCGAGCTGCAACACAAACAAATGCACAGCTAATATAATTCCCCACTGCAACAAACATGTAATATCACATTTATTTTGTTCTTGGAAAACTGGCAATCTATTTTAAGATTATTTTTTCATGCTAACGCCTCAGAGATTCTTAACACGACATTTTAAACATCCAGGAAACCACAAAGTAGAACGAACGGATTCATTATTAATCATATTTAATCACCATGATGTTCTTAACTGGTTTAAGCAGCCGTTTAAAGGGTTAGTTCAACATTAAACATTGTTTTTTTTTTTTTTTTTACTCGTGTCATTCCAAACATTTCTGACTGACTTCCATGAAACACAAAATATGTATTGTTGTGTTTTAATAACTGAAAAGGTGGATGCAAGTCTAAAAAAAAAAGACTCCGTATGACACGATTGTTAATTATCTTCAATCGCTCTCAAATCTTATTCATGTAAAAACAGAGTCTCACATCAGTAGACCTGAAAACCGTCTGTGATCAACTGCCGCTGCCCACATTAAATAACAAGCACTCTGGACACTGCCTGTGGTCTCAGGTTTTGGCCGATATGAGGGCAGGTGTTCCGTTTCTTTACAGGTGTGACATCACTCACCTGTCTCTATGGCCTGAGCTTCATTGGTCTTCCACTGCTCTGCCACGTCATTGGCTAGAGGATCGTCAGGGTTGGGAGCGCTTAGTAATGCCTGGATTGATAGCAGCACTGTACGGATCTGCAGGGCTGGAGACCACTTATCTGTATGACATCATCAGAGATGAACGAGAGGAAGAGCATCAGGTGACAATTATTAGCAGTTAAATGAGAATAAAAATGAGACAAAAAGAGAAATAAACATTTAGTAGTATTACTAAACAGTGTAGTATAATCTGAAATAGTATTTAACAGTATATAATTGTACACTAAATTGTACACAACACTAAATAGTAACACAGCATTTAAATGCAAGACAAGCTAACAAAGCTGTATATCAGAAGGCCAGAAAATGAAAGAGATTTAAAGCTTCATTATCATCTCTCAGAGGTATGAGATGATAATGAGGTTTTCATGAATCATTTCACACCCATAAAACGTCCAGTGAGGAAACCACCAGCACAGAATTTTATTACCTGTGATTTATGACCTAGTTTTAAAAGCTTTTTGTTGTTAACAACATTAATTTAAAACTAATGGTTGGTAAAGTTTTGGAGATGTTATCGTTTTTGCACCCTCTAAAGATTTCAGAGCTGAAGGTGGAATTAAACTCTCTCACCTTTCAAAATATCTAGACATATTCTTCCCAGCTTGTCTACATTGGGGTGGTAGATTTTGGTCATGAATCGAACTTTCGGAGCTGCCATGGGGTATTCCTCAGGAAGAAAGAGTTCAAGTTTAAACGTTCCTCCCTCAAACGGAGAATCCTGAGGTCCGGCGATGACCACGTGAAAGTAGCGAGCGTTCCCCTCATCCGGTTCTGCCTTGATACCCGGAACCGGCTCCGCCAACAAACGCTGTGTTTCCTACAGACACACACACAGAAATAAGACCATCATGAGGGATCATGAGGGACCGCCAGCCATGCGGTTAATTAGCAATTAGTCAAAGCCCTGGTACATCTTACACAGCTGTAAACAAATCAGCACAGACAGCCAACATACAACAGAGAAAAATAATGTTTCCTTTACAAGTAAACAACTTAATTAGAGGTCTATAGCCTGTCCTGCTGCTTAAACAGTTAAGTGACAGAAAATATATTCTTTATTTCATATACAGTTTATTGACAGTTGTGTTGAATTATACTTTATAATAACTAAATACATTTCTTTATTCATTTCACAAACAGAAGCTATAATCCAGCGCATCAGACAGACGCTCACTGAACACTGAAGCGCTTTAGAAACACCCACATGACTCATGAGAAACAGAGTCTGGTATCACCTGTTAACTGCTGCATCTGACAACCAGCACCATATAATGTTCCCTACCCTTAAAATACTGCTTATCATATCAGAACAAAACCACCTGCTGAAACACGATGGGGCAGTCATGCACAATAATCTATTACATCACTGATCACAAAGAGTGAGAGTTATAGACATTTAAACAACCTAGCTGAAAAAAATGAGTGTCCACTGGCAATATAAATATATAGTCAGAAGCAAAAATCTGAATATTTGTACACACAAGCCTAACTGAGTGTGTGAGATTATTAAAGCCTGGTTTTGGTTTTAATAGCTGTTCTGTCGCAACAAATTACACCTGAAACGAGGCAGAACTTTGATTAAATTAGGATCTGTGTCCATAAAGGTTTGTGTCATTTATCCAGCGGCATCCTCACAGGACATTAAACACGTCCCAGCCGGCCACTGTTGGTTTTTCTTTGATCTGTGGCGCTCTCAGCTCTGCCTACATGTTGTATTGAGAACGAAATTCCTCACGTTTCACAAAACCCACCGACAAAAACATGCAGAGAAAACACAGACAAAGAGGCAGATCTCATCATGGTCTCATGCTTGTGGGACCGGCCATCAAAACAGCATTCCCAGCCCTCCCAGTTTTCCCAACCAGCCCATTCGCACCCAAACCCAGAAATACGGTTTAATATCCGAATCACACGTTCATGTCAAATAATCCTTTCCTGGGACAAAAGTGTTCAAAACACAAACACATTCTGGACAGGACCAAGGCGAAAGGGGAACATATACATTATTCTGTAACATAAGATGATATATATATATAAATTACCTGTGTGGGGATGTTTTATAATCGTTTTATGATCACAATGGAGAAAAAAGGACAACAAACACACAAACTGCAGTTGACAGACTGACAGGACACCATGTGTATGTACATATACATACATACATATACATACATACATACATATACATACATACATACATATACATACATACATACCCATAGATCAAAAACACATGAGCTCTGTATTTAAACATGCGGGGAAATATGTCAGCTGGGGCTGTTTGTTTCACTATCCATAAATAGATACCTTGTGGGTAAATCCATACCTTGTAAAAGACCTAAATGATTAAAATCAACAGATTTTATTTGACATGTGAGGCCTGCCGTCGCCAGTTCATGCGGCGACACAAACAGCTTCCCTAGCCGACAGGAAGCGCGCGACACGAGCCTCCCCGACCCAAAACTCACCACCGTGTCAAATCACACATCAGGTTTCTAGTCTGGACGTGCGATCGGTGAATTAAACGACCGCACGTTTGCGTGATTTTGCGTGAACGCCGTGATTTGTTGCGTTTGCCGCGGCTGGCGGAGAGTTAGCTAGCCGCGTGCGGAGCGCTTAGCACGGCTCGCGCTCAATGAATGACACCCGCCGCTTTGGTCCGCGGGTCCCCCTCGGTCGGTTCCCGACCGGGGTGATTTTAGGGCGATGGACCGCAGGAGATGAGAGACAGGCCCTCCGCCATCTTTTCCCCAGCGGTGGGTGTATTTTTAACCCATCCGTGCGACTGTATGTAGCGAAACGGAAGTGGCTAGCAAACACACGGCTAAGCCGCCGTCGCTCTTCTTCACCGCATCGCCCGATGATATCTGACGGCCGCGCGGGGTTGTGATCCGGATACGGAGGCTGGGATGTGCCGTGTGTCTCACTTCACGTTTACCTTAATGATCCTGCGGGGCAAACCTGCCATCTTGTCTCGACTGCGGGTTTAGCTTCGACTCGCGGTGCCTCTTACTCGGTTCGCGTTGACGCGGGGACGCAGCGCGCGCGCGCACGCCTGGCGCGTCAGTGCGGCATCGAGACGCACGCGTGTCCACTTCACGAAACAATGGAAATGTAGTTTTGTACGTGTTGTGCTCTTTAATGGCTTTCGTCATATGCAAAGCATTGTATTTGTGTGTTGCAATGTTGTCAATGTTGTTGTGATTGTGTTTGTTCTGCTTTCAGACATTAAAGTGTGTGGATGCTAATAAAAGTGTTCATTCAACCTCATTGCATTGCGTTTTACATACTAGCCAAACTCTCTATTAAATAATAATCAAGCACAAGCTATTATGAGTGCCTGAGATTCATATTCATCTCATACACATCTCCATATTTACCTAAACACCCATTAAAGATCAGCTGATATTAAGAATATGGAAATGCATTCAGTCTGTTACAAAACAAGGGTATCAAATCCCCCCCCTCTCTCTCTCATTCCCTCCCCTGCCCTAATGCCCCTTTTATTTAAACGTGGGGCACCGAAGCTTTGGGTGTGAGTAGAAGCCACACAAAAACAACACAGGGACAGATTCACAGAGGTCTCTCAGAGGATATCTGCACAGACATGAAGTCTCTCACGATACTTAAACCAGGTACCTGAGAAACTTATTCTTCACATATTTATTGTTTTAATAAACTATTGTTTAAAAGTATTGTTTAGATCAGTATTCTGAGTAAATAAAACTGTTTAGTAACTTTTTGTTTAGCATGTCACTAAGTCAATAAGTTTTCTACATAGCATTTAGTCATTAGCTAACTAATTTTAGGTTGTAAGAATGTTTCTCCAACATTTGCGAATGTTAAACAAAACGTCCAGTTTTTGTTGTATTAACCTCATTGCTTTATTATAAGAACGTTATTTAAACATTTGTTGATTCAGTAACATAAAAAATGCTCTACAAACAACACTGCAGAAATGTTTTGATAACTTTGAGAGAACTTTAACAGAGCATTGGCCAACGTTTTGATAACGTTTTCTATTGGATTGTTCAATAACTACACCTGACCATAAACTCTTAAGTCTTTGTTCCAGCACACAGAAGCAGATGGACCAGTGTGTCTAATCTATTGCCTTTAGCTGGTGAACACAGTGAACACACCACAGCAGATGAATGAAAGAGAGCTGCTTTCACTAAGCACTTGATATGAAAGGCAGCATCTATTCTGACAGGGGCAAAAGTAACTTCCCAGCTCGATTATAAACCAGTTCATTACACAGATTTCATGCCAAAGCTAAAAGATCATGAGACCTTGATGTGCTTTAGAAATGTGGGTGAATAAAAAAGAATGGCATGATTTTTTAAAGGAATTGTTCGTATACCAGTGATGGACATTGATAAGTTGAGTTAAAATGTTCTCTCATGTTTTCCACAACGTGAAAAATACAGAAATTGCCAATGATTAAATCCTCTAGCAGTGGAAAAACCCTGATGGCATTTACAGCATTTGTACATTTGCATGCATTTATCAGACACTGTCATTCAAAGAGACTCGAACCCAAATCATTTGCGCTGGTAACACCGTTTATATTCATTACATTTTAAACAGTGTCCAGCAGGTGGAACTTGAGTTTTGCTGTTCAGCATCATTAAGCGTGTTTGTCTCCTCACCGCAGCTGGTTGGGGGTCATGGAGGCCGCGCGGAGATGTTTCCTGCCTGCTGGGGCTCCTGTGTCTCGGCTGCGCCGCTGCTCTCCAACTCGCTCCGGTGACGCCAGGCGCGCGCTCGGCCTTCTCGGCCACCCGCAGCAGCAGCATGTTGGGCGGCACCCAGCGAGTTCTGACCTTTGACCGTCTCCTGGTCAACATTGGCGACGACTTCAACCCAGACACGGGTCGCTTCCGATGCCGCTTGCCCGGCGCGTACTTCTTCTCCTTCACGGTGGGCAAGTTCCCGAAGAAGATGCTCTCGGTGATGCTGGTGAAGAACGGGATGGAGGTGCAGGCCATGGCGTATGATGGATACAAGAACCAGGGGCGTAAAGTTCACAGTCAGAGTGTGATGATCAGCCTGAAGCCCATGGACACGGTTTACCTGCTGCTCCAGGAGAGCCCCGACTACGCCATCTACAGCAACGTCGGGCCATACATCACGTTCAGCGGTTACCTCGTGTACCCCGACTCCACCTCCTCCGTGGGGTATCTCAATAACCACCTGTCTCCTCCAGAGCTTCATCTCCCAGGTTGTCCTCCTCCTGCAGACCTTCATCATGACTGGAGAAGAAGAGCGGCTCGCGAGGAACCGCGATCTGCGTTTTCGGTCGCAAGAACATCGTCCGCGTTGGGGGCGAGCAGAGGCCGTGGAGGGAGAGAAGCTCTCGCGTTTGAGGTCGAGTACGTGAACATTGGCGGCCACTTCAACAAGACCTCCGGCCGTTTCACCTGCCAGTTCCCCGGGGTGTATTACTTCGCGTTCACCGTGGGCAAACACCCGCACCGGGCGGTGTCGGTGAAGCTGATGACCGGCAGAGAGGTGAAGGCGATGGTGTTTGATGAGGACGTGTCCCGGAGGAGAGAGATGCAGAGCCAGAGTCTCATGCTGCCATTGAAGAGAGGCGACAGCGTCTGGCTGTACAGTCAACAGGACGAGGGTTATGCCGTCTACAGCAACCAGGGTCGGTACACAACTTTCTCCGGGTTCCTCGTCTACCCTGATGGTGAACTCAGAGACAGAACTTCCCCTTGAGACCACGAGTTCACGGGTCTGACCTTAAAGGGACCAGTTACCCTCTATTGACCCTCAATATCTACTGACCCTCATGCCATTTAAACCCCAATGACATGCTTTTGAGTGCTTATCTGTCAAGGCTAGCTTTCCTGTTCTTTAATATCAGTCAAATATATCAGATTAATATACATCTTACATCTAGACAGTTGAACTGAACGCAAATCGTAATGTAAATATTGTATAAATTGTGGGTAAAAACGTAACAGCAAAAATTGTATTACTTACATAAAAGCCTGCAGATGTTCAGAATGAGTTTTGAAGTGTATAGGCCAAATGTTTTTATCTGAATGTATATAAACTACTGATCTGATTGTATATACAGTGTGTTGTTGTTATAGGAGGGGTAGACAGGATGATAGGTTGGAAAACTATTAAATATCGTTTAGCCAAAATGCTCTTTCCATGCATAGATGTATCTGAGAGGTTCCTTATGGCTGTTTTAGTAGCAATAGAAATAACATTTCAATAAACCTCTTTTTAATGTTTATTTGTGTTCAAACTGCCTCCTGGGTTTTTAATGTACTGTAGATGTAATACTTGCTCAGTTGTTCTTATTAAACACATTCATGACAGCAGGTGTGATCTGATCATTCACATTATTTAAGTAAATTAAAAAGGAAAGACTGAACAGTTGTAACTGAACTGGATCTATTTGTTTAAAACTGGAATAGCGGGAACATATTGTGATTGTGATGTGTTCAAATATATCAAATAAATACATTTAAATACAATTACAGGAAGATAACATTCGAGTTTGCATTGAATAGGATCATTTTAAAAGTGCAAACATTAAATACTGTAAAACTAAACAAAAAATGAATCCTTCACCATATTTACAGTATCACATCTCATGGTAAAATAAATAAAACAGTAATTGCACTGATTATTGTGCTTAAATTTGTGCAAATTTTTGTCCTTCTACATAAGTTTCAAGTTGTTGTGGAAACAGCGAGTGTAACAGCGCATATTACTGATCACTCAACATTTGCATTATAATCACGTTGGTCGGGCTGAGTTTCAGATTCAAAATCACTCGTATGAAGATCATTGTCTGAAACTTGGACCTGTGAAAGATATTCACAATTAGATTTCAAACAACATGTTACTTAAACATAAACCTTTTCTAAACTTGATACTGACTCACCTTGGATTTTTTAAGCGCTCTGGAGCGAATCCTGTAAGCTTTGGTGTCTGTATCCACATATGCCACAAAATGGATTAACGTATAGATTCTGCAATGAGAAATCACAAGATCTTCTCACACCAAACATTCCTGATATTTAGCAAAACAACTTTAATGAAACTGAACTTTTTTAAGTGAGAGTAAAGATTTATGATGATATTATAGTGGTTTTCAAACACAGTTGCTTCTAAACTTAATTCACATTTAAGTTGAAAGGCTTCGTTCTGTAAGTCAGTAAAGAACACAAAGCTAAGCTAAAGGGAAACTGAGCATAAAATGAGATTTTATAAGTATGTTTTG
Organism: Yasuhikotakia modesta; assembly: GCA_036877545.1. Classification (NCBI taxonomy): domain Eukaryota; kingdom Metazoa; phylum Chordata; class Actinopteri; order Cypriniformes; family Botiidae; genus Yasuhikotakia; species Yasuhikotakia modesta. The sequence continues at coordinate 2,270 of JBAJNP010013409.1, read as the reverse complement.
TTACCTGTGGTAAAACATTGCAAAAAACTGCAATATCAGCAATGCTGCAAACCCCAGGAGAAACATCAGAGCAATCGGATCAATGGAAAATTTTTCTGTCGTGGACTGAGTTCCATTGGGATAAACCTTTGGGATCTTTATGGACACAGAGTCACCGACAGACTGAAGGAAAAACGTTGCCACTAACCAGAGTGCGTTACAAAAGAAAAACGCAAATGTCACCTGTACAGACAAACAATGATTATAGAACATTTCAGACCGTTTCAAAATCCATCACTGAATAAACTTTGATCATGTATGAAGCTTCTCTAACGCAACATTATTGTTGCATGAATTTACCTTGTTTCTAAGTTCTATGAGGTCACTGGCAATTTTCCTCTGTTCTTCTTTATTTTCTTTAAGAGGCTCAAGATATTTCTTCTGCAGCTCATTCCAAAAATCAACTTCATCCTGAAACACAAAGAATCACGGCATGAATCCTCTGTCTGAAGACGAGAACATTCCAGAAGATGTTGTTACGTTCTTACCCCAGACAGCGCATCCTCACACATCGGAAAATTATAGGGCTTCATCTGCAGACGTTCAACCCAAGCTGGTGAAATAAAGCGCAAGAATTTATTTGCCGCCTTTCAACACGTCGAGTAAAAGTATTACATCACAGAGAACTTACTTAGATTCTGGTGTTCTGAGCTCTCTCCTGAACTACAACATAAGAACAAATCAATATTATTATCAAACTGGTGGTAATCATGTTTTAATTATAGTTTTTAAAATACAGTTTTTATCTACAGTATCTATCAGAGATTTATGTTCATAGTGTTTATAATTTCTTAGTTTATAATTTCTAATTTGCCAAAGTGTTAATTTATGTAGCCGCTAGTCAAACTGACATTTCCTGTCAAGTTATAACTTACCCTTTACTAAATAAAGAACAACCTCTATAAAAGTGTTTTACCTTTCTGATTCTGTGGAAACTTGCTGTGGCTGTTGGATCATATTGATGGATTGTGCTGCTGGTTCCTCCTTCATAACTTCATAAGATCTCAGGCAGGGACATTTACAACACGCCGCCTGCATGAGCCGGTCTTTAAAGGCACTGACCGCTGCAGTTTTAGCCTGACCCCCAGTGTCACGGGTTCCCCACGAGACATTGTTCATGTTGACCATGGAGTAAATGGCTAACAGAAGATATCCACTTGGAATGCAAATGAAGTATAAGAGTCCATAGACGACCAATGAGAACTCCTGAGGGTGCAGGAGAGCCGTGATGAGATACAACACAACCATACCGATAAGAAACAGACCGCTGGGTGTCATGAAGGTGTTCTGAACAACCAGATCACCTGTAATGCAAGAAAAATGATAATTATACATAGAAGTGTCAGACATTAATTCCCTCACTGGGAGGAGAAAATAAACACACATATATCTGTTTTAAACAAAAACGGGTACCTATGATCGAGAGAATTGAACCGGTCATCAGAAACGCATAAAACACGCTCATGACTGCCGCGATTGTAATCTGTGTGTCAGCTTTCAGTTTGAAGCACAGTATGATGTAGACAGCAGGGGGCGCTATGGCCAGGAAAAGGGCCCAGTTGGCACTTAATTTGAAGACAAACATAAAACATCCTGGAAAACAGAACAAAGCTTTTAATTATAAACTGCAGACAAATGTCATTCATTGTATAAATATCATGCCTGTGTCATACTGACATCCGCAAGATACACAATACAAACTAAGCACAGCATTAACTAATAGCCATGACATTTCCTTCAACCACACGTGTAAGCGCTACACACACCACTGATAACAACAACGAGAGCTTTTATCTTCACCTGATATCATCAGACAGACAGTGGCAGGGCCCAAGATAGAAGCGCCAATGCTAAGAACCTGGTACAAAATGAACAGTTTCGATATGGAACTGTTCCTCTCGGCTGTCAGCGCTCCGGTGCCCAGGAGATCAATGGTGTTGGCCATGGTTGATGGACCCCAGCGTCTGCGCTGGTTGTAGAACTCTTTAAAGTCCTGAGGAGCRTTTGTGAAGGCATCAGACGCGGCGCAGTACTCCACCCTCCATCCCTGTTGCAGCAGCAGAGTGCACAGCCAGCGGTCCTCACCTGACCCCACAGACACCATAAATGAGTTTACAGCTGCACTAGGCTTTAAGATCAGGACGTATTTGTCTGTTGTTAGCTCTATTACCTTGATCGTACTGGACGTAGTGACTGGCCTCAGAAGCTTTGGTGGAGTACGTCTTCATGAC
>JBAJNP010013408.1:0-12171 GCA_036877545.1 Yasuhikotakia modesta | reverse complement strand
ACCATTGAAACAATGTAACAGTTATATGCATATCTCTCTCTCTCTCTCTCTCTCTCTCTCTCTGTCCCCCTCTCTCACTCAGTAACGTGGTCGTGCAATGGACGCAATAGGTCGTTACGGCTAGTTTGTACTGCCCTCCAGTGGTAAAACACTGTAGCTACATTTAACTCCTTAACAGTTTGTAAAAGTGACGTATTTGTCAGGTATGGTAAACCCATAACCAAAATGTGACGTCACCTATCACCAGTGAACACACACACACACACACCCATAGCAATGGGGTTAGGTGGGCACCCCAGTTCCTACCTCTCAGCATTGGCATACAAAGACTTGTATGCCAATACAGGAGTGTATGTCTGCTGGGGGAATTTCTGCTATGGGAAAACCTTCACAAAAGTCATATAAACTTGAAATGATGATCCAAAAGTAAACTGCATTTTCACATCTGGGTGATATTCAGGTCATTTGTGTTTACTGGGCCGTACTTCTGTTTTTTTTGTCATGTCTCATGACACACATTTTACAGGCAGGTCCTTATCAGAAACAGATGTATGCTGTGTTGTCCCACATAACTCAGAGTAATACATCACATTTCTGGGTGGACAGAAATCCTGTCATAGGCTGGACAGATTTTTTATGTATGAAAGCAGATAAACAGCCGTCATCTGTTCCATCTGTTTCCTTAACAACTGACTCATGTTTATGCTCCCAGATTCTCCCTTTTAAGGTCAAATCTAATGGTAAAATCTTAGACATGGTGGAAACACAAATCTGAAAGCATGTTATGTGCAGAATCAGCACATAAGCTTTTAATCTGTTGGTATTAAGTGTTAATTAACTTGTGTCCATGTATGTCATTTTTACTGTGTAATGTGTGTCATTTTTACTGTGTAATGTGTGTCATTTTTACTGTGTAATGCATGTCATTTTTACTGTATAATGTGTGTCATTTTTACTGTATAATGTGTGTCATTTTTACTGTGTAATGCATGTCATTTTTACTGTATAATGTGTGTCATTTTTACTGTGTAATGTATGTCATTTTTACTGTATAATGTGTGTCATTTTTACTGTGTGATGTGTGTCATTTTTACTGTGTAATGTGTGTCATTTTTACTGTATAACGTGTGTCATTTTTAATGTGTAGCGTGTGTCATTTTTACTGTGTAACGTATGACATTTTTACTGTGTAATGTGTGTCATTTTTACTGTGTAACGTATGACATTTTTACTGTGTAATGTGTGTCATTTTTACTGTGTAATATGTGTCATTTTTACTGTGTAATGTATGTCATTTTTACTGTATGATGTGTGTCATTTTTACTGTGTGATGTGTGTCATTTTTACTGTATAATGTATGTCATTTTTACTGTGTAATGTATGTCATTTTTACTGTGTAATGTGTGTCATTTTTACTGTGTAATGTATGTCATTTTTACTGTATAATGTGTGTCATTTTTACTGTCTAGTGTATGTCATTTTTACTGTGTAATGTGTGTCATTTTTACTGTGTAATGTGTGTCATTTTTACTGTGTAGTGTGTGTCATTTTTACTGTATAATGTATGACATTTTTACTGTATAATGTATGTCATTTTTACTGTATAATGTATGTCATTTTTACTGTGTAGTGTATGTCATTTTTACTGTATAATGTGTGTCATTTTTACTGTGTAATGCATGTCATTTTTACTGTATAATGTGTGTCATTTTTACTGTGTAATGTGTGTCATTTTTACTGTATAATGTTTGTCATTTTTACTGTGTAATGTATGTCATTTTTACTGAGTAGTGTATGTCATTTTTACTGTATAATGTGTCATTTTTACTGTGTAATGTATGTCATTTTTACTGTGTAGTGTATGTCATTTTTACTGTGTAATGTATGTCATTTTTACTGTATAATGTGTGTCATTTTTACTGTGTAATGTGTGTCATTTTTACTGTATAATGTATGTCATTTTTACTGTATAATGTGTGTCATTTTTACTGTGTAATGTGTCATTTTTACTGTGTAATGTGTGTCATTTTTACTGTGTAATGTGTCATTTTTACTGTATATTGTATGTCATTTTTACTGTATAATGTGTGTCATTTTTACTGTATAATGTATGACATTTTTACTGTATAATGTGTGACATTTTTACTGTGAGTTTTACTGTAATACTGTAAAAAGTCTGTATTCTCCACTTACATGTGCCTGATGATTATAATATTTTATATTTTAGATACAATTATAATATTTTTATATTGTGCTTATTCAGTAATAGGAATTATTCATAAAGCAACTGCATAACTATCTGTTTATGTGTTTTCTTTATAACGGGATCATGTTATAAACTCTGGTATTACATTGTTAATACATTTGTATTGAAGATCAGTAGGTGTAAATCAACAGCACGCATCACCGCATTGTTAGATATCATTATTGTTATTATCATAACACGTGTTTGTTCACGTTTTTACAGGATTTACACGCTTGTTCACCGAGGGCTGTTCCGCTTTAACGCGCTCGGTCCGTGATGCCTTGCGGCGCCCCGATCCCGTTATTAGAGCGCAGACCGCGGCTGATGTAACGGGGCAGCCGCTGCTGCCCACCGGCCCGGATCCTGTATCGTGCGATTCAATGAGAAGAGCTTTAGGGAGGAAACGAGAAGGAAGAACAGATCGGGAACAGAAATCCCGGTTTTGATCTGGCGGATCTGACTGTTGGGACTGCAGGCAGAGGCAGGTAGGAAAATGGTTATAAATGAACGTCTGTTCGTAGGGTTTTATTAACCCGTGAAGCCCAATAGAGGGTCGATCGGTTTCTAGTACCGGGGCTTTTAAATAGTTTAAGATGGGACACGAGACACTGTCCAGACAATGTCAGGGGCTCCAGCCCGGATCTACGGATGCTGTTTGAACGGGTGAAACCAGCCGTGCGGTGGTCAGTGTTTCTCAGGCCTGTAGCCCCCCTAAACTTACAAACATTACAGTACTAACACAAACACTTAAGACCCTTTCAATAATAAACGTGCATTGAAAAATAAACTCATGTTTTCCTTTTCTTTCAAATTGTGACCTTAAACTCTTGCCTTAATGCTCTGTACATGTGCAAGTAAGTATATGAGTGTCATGTTGTCTATGTGTTGTGATCAGTATTAGTTACATTTGGTTAAGGACCTAAACATTATATTCAGTATTTCATAGTTTCCATGTTTGTATGTATCGATGACTGAATAGTGATTTAAAATTAGGCCAATTTCTGTAAATGTAATTTGTATATTAACGTTACACAGGAATGTGCCTGAATTTTGCCATTGTGATGAAGGACACACGGCCTGTTGTGTTTACATTTACAAATGTAAAACTTTGCAGTTTAACACTGTCTCTCTCAATTCTGGTAAATGTGTGAAAAGGTGAACAGCTCAGACTGTGTGGTGCACACGGTGTTCTTGGTTGTGTTAACTGCCTCCTTCACAGAACTGTTGTCAGTCGAAAACTTTACCCGTGCCTTTCTTATGAGACTTATTGATATTGACCGTATTCACACACACTGACAGCTGTTTATACACACCTCACTCCCCATGACACAGTGCAGTGTTACGTGATGCTAGTCAAATCTGCTGATCGTAGGTAGCTGTTGAAATACGACAAGAACAGCGAATGTGTGTGTTAAATAAGTCAGGACTGGACCTTTAAAATGAGAAGTAGAAAGCAGAGGTAAGGGCTAAGGGAAGGTAAGAGTTTATAACAGTATGGCGGTAGTAAGAAACAAATTGTAAAAACAAACTTAAAGAGGATTGTGTAAATTATTTACATTTACATTTAGGCACCTAACAAGACGCTTTTGTCCAAAGTGACTTACAAAGCGAGGAGAACAATGAAGCGATAAGTCATACAAAGATACAATACAAAAGATACAATACACTTATTTATTTGGGGGTGGGGGCTAGTTAAACCTACACAATTTTGCTATTTTGTAAACCCATTTTTATTTAATATAATGCTTTGAAGTACACGTTTCACTAAATTGACTTTCATTTATAAGCATGAAAATCCAGCAGATCGGAAACGTACGATTTTTCCAACTGTTCTGAAGCGTTCCGAAGTTTGGTGAGCTCGGACCTGCAAATTTTCATCATGTGAACACATAAAGAATAATACAAGAATAATTTGTCATGTTGTGAGCGTGACAGTTTACTTCCCCCCTTTGGGACTCAAACTCTTGATCTCAGGGAAATGAATGGATTTGTGGGCAGAACAAATTTTACAATGACATGCAAACTAAGAAACCTTTGATCTCTGCTTACTCCTTCCTACGAATGTGTCTTACAGTGTAACTTACAGTGTTGAGGGGACATGTAAAAACACCATAGCAACCGCCTGGAAAGCCTAGCAACAGCGAACCAATGTTAAAAACAACACCCTAGAACCTAGGTGGCAAAAATAAAAGTAAATGTTAAAAATGACATTTGGTGAACCGCAGGGCAAGTATATGTGTTACATTTCTTTCCTTTTAAAGTGTGATAAAGACGACCTGTGAGAAATTATTAATTTATCCGCCTCAAGGTTTCCTTGTAAATGGTTTCAGTTCAGTGTAAGTTTATGAAGCTTGGCAGGGATTTTCCATACTGACTTTTTCATCTGTAAACCACTGACAGGCAAAAGTCATACAGCGGACTCTAGACAAAAGTTGCAGTCAAGAGATGTTTGTTAGTTCCCAGGCTGGTCGTCTGAGAGATTCACAGAGCTGTAAAATCATCACCTTAGAGATTAACTGTTTGTGTCCAGCCACGCTGGGGGGCCTACAGGGGTGGGAATCTCTCCAGAAGACTATTGTGTTTGTCTGGATTCTTACAGCTGAGCTGTTGGGGTTCTAAGTGCTACAGAAATAGTCACCCCCCAAAACAGACTGAAGTATTAGTTGAACATATTGTTTCTGCATTTACACTATTTACACAAGGCCTAATTCTGACATTTTAACCTCACATACATTGGTATGTTTTGTTACCAATTTTTTACCATTGCTTACATACATTGGTAACATATTACCAACTGGTTTAATGTTTATACCATTATGTGACTCTGAATGTGTAGGAGAACCGGATACTATTGGTAAGGTGCCATAAGGTAAAATCTGATCAGAATCATATTTGGAATAATCTCAGATTGTATGAGAACATCTGATCTTATGTTTCGTCTGTGCCAGACACAAGTGAAATATATTGCTAAAAGTCAAAGTGTAGCTCAGGTGTAATTTTATAAACCTTTTGACTGTTACATTCAGCAGCCCTAAGTTTTTGACCTGACAACACTTTTATGTTCTGTACTGATTCATTCTTATAAACGTCAGATACGCAAGTTGACTGGAATGTAAATTTGGACGTGGTACGTCTGTTTTAACCAAGGATTTAACCAAATCCTTGATTTTATTAAATTTAGGGAGAGATTAGTTCATTGTACTGTACAGGCACCATTCAAAGTGTCTTCATGGGCCTGTTGGAATAAGTACTTCAACTTGAATTGTTCACACCTCAAAATTTCTAACCTTTAGCACACAGAAATAGTTTATTTCTGTTAATACTTTATTTGTAACGTAAACTAGAAATAATCTTTCAAGCAAGTGTATTAGCTTAGATTCTTTAATGCGTTTAAACCTGTAACTCACAGTGAAAATCGTTGTTCAGTTACTTGTTAACTAACCACCCATTGCTCCTTAATACTTCTAACCCTGCAAAGGGTTAAATCTCTGCAGCAAGATTATCAAATTACTAGACAGCAGGTAATTTGCTAATATGGTGCATATGAACACGGCCTGTGTCAACAGGCTAAGAGAAAAACTAGCACTATGTCGTCTACAACAGGCACTAAAAAACACCATCTGTCAGACTGATATTATACACTGTATAATAAATATTAAATATGTTTATGTTACATAAAAGAAAATAATATGGTCTAAATTTGAACGTCTGCAACCAGGCCCTCTTGAGAAAATCATACAAATAATGTTCATATTTCATATTTATAGCACTCACCAAACAGACTTTTGGTGAAAAACTTTATGAAAAATATGAAAAAAATCTGACTTTTTGTATGTGTTTATCACAATATTGTAAAAATACAAAATGTGAAAATTTTACCCATGTGCTAAACTTCACGACGTCTTCTGTAAAATGTGACCATTTTAATCAATTTATTCCAAAGTATGTGGGTACTTCACCCAATTTTGTAAAAAATTCAAAATATGCTCCAGAACTGAAGAGGTTAATCATTTTTTTCTGTTTTTTGTGGTAAAAAATACTGTACAGCACAAACAGTTACTGGTCGTACCGGTCCGGGCGGTGATAACATCAGAATGCAGAAGAGAGACTTAATAACAGGCCCCTGCAGAGGTGAAGAATGACATCATACAGATGATAGGCATGGAGCTGAAGGTGTGGGTTGATGGAGTGCAGCGCATTGTCTGTGGAGTCACAGAGGTCACCACATGTCAAGAGGTTGTGATAGCTTTGGCCCAAGCAATAGGTAAGGCCTGTTTTTTAATACATTGTGTGTGTGCATATATTGCTGTTTATTAAGCTGCCCTCTGTATTTTTCTCTGTTCCTTTAGCCCCTTTTTTTCCTTGCCTCTTGCACAACAACTCTGTGCTTGTCTCCTTGAAAACAAGCGCACTATGAGATCAGAGATTGGAGCAGTGAAATGCAGTTTTGTCCCTCAGAGTTTGACCCTGTCAACCCCATAACTGGAAAACATAAAACTGAACATATTTATGAAATAATGGAATAAAGCAGTCTTTTGTTTGACAGAGGTGCCTGGATTCTGATAAAGACGTCACATACATTTCCTGGGAAAAGTTAAATCCTTGTGAAGCATTTCTCCAACAATGTCTGCTTGTTGTTTCAACTCCGGAGTGTTTTGTGCAACTTTTACAATACATGTCAGTTCAGAGCTTCTTTATAGAACATGAATGTTCATAGAAACTACATTGTTGATCATATGTATTATTAAAAGTGAATTTCACAGGTCTAAGATGGTACATATGCTGGTGGCTAATATTGTGTTTGTGTTTAAGCAGAAGCAATGATCTCAACTCCTCACAGAGGTCATGTAATTGAAATACAAGGTTGATAGCCTGGCTATTTACATATAACATTTGTGTTTCATTTAGATTTGAATTGTGTCTGGGCCCTCAACAGTGCCAGAAAAACTGTTTCAGAGTTTAAGAACCAAATGTAAAAAGTCTCCACCTTCAGTCCAGAGTAATATCAGAGTTGGTAATATCTTGTATATAACATGAAACTTGACAGGTAGCCAAATTAGAGATTATAAAATCAGAGTCATTCTTCTTGGATTCTGGTAAAGACTAGTTGCATTTTGAACTAACCTGACTAACTAGCTTGTTTATTTTAAATGCAGTCTAGTCTGAAAGTCATAAATGCATGAACCAGCTATTAAAATATTGGTCTAAAGTCTGAAAAATGACAATTTATTGTGTTGCAGGGCGCACTGGCCGCTACACACTAATAGAAAAATGGCGTGAGACTGAGAGGCACTTGGCACCACATGAAAGTCCTGTGGTGTTGCTAAATAAGTGGGGTCAGTATGCTAGCGATGTGCAGTTGGTGCTCCAGCGTACCGGCCCGTCTCTGAGTGAGCGCCCCACCTTGGACACCTCCGCGAGGGCCCCTGAGCGTACCCTGTACCGCCAAAGTCTCCCTCCTATAACAAAGCTCCGCCCCACTGCTAACGACCAATCCCTCAAACGGCGTGAATCAAAACGCAAGTCGCTTACGTTCACTGGTGGTGCCAAAGGGCTGCGTGACATATTTGGGAAAGGTCGGGAGGGCAAGGCCAACCAACGAATGGTAAATGATAACCGCAGCAGCACGCCTGCACCCATGCAGGAGCTTTCCCTCCTGGTGCAGCTGCAGAAGGACAAGCTGCGTGTCCTGGAGCAGAAACTTCAAAGCTGCGAGATTGAGTTGCAGGAGCAACTGACCGAGGAAGAGGAGGAGATGGTCCAACTGGAGCAGCAGGTCCACCGGAATGAAACCGAGATGAAGGAGCAGGAATTCTGGGAGAATGAACTGCAGATTGAACAGGACAGCGAGAGGCAACTGCATGAACAGCTGCAGGAACTGCGCAGCCGTGTGCAGGACTGCGACGAGCAGTTGGGAGAATACCTGGCACATATTCAGTGCATGGAGGCGGGGCTGGAGGCGGAGCGTTTGCAGCAGGAACTGATGGAGACACAGCTGGCAGATGAGCTAAAGCTCCGTTCGCAGTTGGAAAGCACCCGTGCTGAGCTGGAAATGCAGGTGCAGCAGGGTGCCAGGCTGGAGAACAGCTGCAGAGCTGTGGAGTTCTCACTTGGGCAGTCAGACGTTAGACTACAGGTGAGATGACCTACAGAACAAGTCAATGCAGGGCTGAACAGTAAAGAATATTCTGTGTGCTCTGTCAACGTTTTGATTAAAGCATGCATTAATGTAAATGGTTCACCAAATGCATTAATGAAAGCATTAAAGTTTGCAGGGCATGGAAAAGCAAGGGCAAATCAATAAATGTCTAATGAATGGGCTGACAATAGGTTCCATTAGCTGCCTCAAAACTCATTTACACTGCCCTGGAGCCAGCAGGCCATCCTTAGTGTTGAGCCCTGCAATGCAGAAACAGTCTTTCCCAGCATGGCCCTGCTTATATGTTGGGAACAAGAACTGCTTTGTTTTGCAGTCTTTGGTCTTAACTTCCAACAATGCGACTAATCGGCTTAGCAGAATGTTAAGCCGAGCTGGAAAAGGGTAGCAGTCGCTGATGTGTTGCACAATTTTAGACTTTGTCAGAGCTTATAGATAAAGTGAAGGGTGATGTGTTCCAGTGCAGTCACTGGTGAATCATTGGTGAAGATGATGGTGGGACAGGCAGAGATTTTAAATCTTATTTGCTCTCAGACAGCTGTGAAATTTTGGTGGGGTAAAAGACAAACTAGATATTACTGGTTTACATTTACATGTATTTATTTGCCAGACACTTTTATCCAAAGTGACTTACAGTGAATTCAATGTATACATATTACATATTTTCCCCTAGGATCGAACCCACAACCTTTGCGGTGTTAACGAAATGCTCTACCAGTTAAGCTAACAGGAAGGCTTTTAAATTAGGAATGAATTGATTGTTTTATCCATTTAGGAACGAGAGCATGAGTTGGAACAGTTAACTAAGGAGCTGCGGCAGGTGAACCTCCAACAGTTTATCCAACAGACCGGCACCAAAGTAACAGTGTTGCCAGCAGATCCAGCTGAGGAGAAAGCTAACACAGGTACTAACACAAACATGCTAATGTATCTAAACTCTATGGCAAAGGAATCTGAGACTTAGATTGAACATCAAGTGGTGACCCAACATTAAAATGTGTTCATATTTAATAAAAGCAAACAGTAAACATTTTGTTGCTTTACATAGTCTTGTATATGATTTATTAAGGATGAGGGAATATCAAAGGACATGTTAGTGGCATTTGGTTTGGATAGTCCCATACCATTGAATTTTAATAGCAAAAAGCACCTCACACTTTCACTTTTTCTTCTAATGACCTCCTTTGCTGTTAAACTGTTGTTTTTCCTGTTGTCCCTACTATCACAACAGAACACCAGAACCTCCACTAGTGTTTTTTTTAGTCTCAACCAACCAGCAGAGAACCACTGCATTGAAGTATTTGCAAGTAACTCCCCTCAGTTTTGTTGCTTTCTTCCAGTGTCTGAAACTCCAACTGGATCTTTGAAGCGACTCGGATCGTCTCGACAACTTCCCGCTAACCTTCAAGCTCTGCAAAGCCCTCTAAACACAACCTTTAATCCCGAAGGCATCTATGTGTGATTTTGAATGCCAACGTCTGGAGAAAATCTGGAAGGTTCCTCCATTTTGATGGCTAGGTGTTCATCTCAACCTATCAAGTCAGTGCTTCCCTCAAACCCTGGAGATTTTCAGCTGAATGTGCATTAACGCTAGACCCAAGCTTAGTGAGGCCTCATACACACCTTGAACATGGCCCATACCAAACAGGAAATAACACTATAGGTTCCTGCCTACGTTCTTCTCATCTTCTGGTGCAAGTCTAAAGATCACAATCATGATGTCTTTCATTTCAAGCACGGAATTTAAATTTATCTCCAGGTAAACCTCACGATGCGATTATGCAAGCGGTAAAACAAACAGCGTTGTTGAGGATAAATTATGCAGTGGGAGTTTGTGGCTGAAAGCTTAGAGAGGGACTATAGCTTCACCTTACGTTGCACTTTATTGGCCAAAACATCTGCTGTGGAATTTTGCATCAAAAAATTCTAAAAAGCAAAAAATCGTTTTCAGTGTTAAATACTGCTAATCAGGAAAACAGGCGCATGTGATAGAGAAAACGGCAAGAAAGAGAAGCGTTTTGCATGAAAGCAGCTTGTAGCAAGTACTGTTTTTATCTTCATCTTTATTTGTCTGCAGCTTAATGCAAAAAACACTCTTTTATATTATGCTGGTACAATGTAGTTGCGCACAAGTCTGATCACTAAACTATTAATTGTTTTTTCTGGCCAATAAATGCAATTTATTCCTGAATGCAGAATATTTAGTGTTATTTTTATATTTCATATTATATTTAGCGGATTTCTTTGAAATGCATATCCAGAGATGTCTTTTTTTACTGTACTAACAAGATCATTCATTCTTTTATTACATTTTTGTGTTTTTGTCAAAACCATATTTTACTCCTGATTAAACCAAAGTGTTGCAGACAGTCATGAAATTATTCATGAAAACTTGAAACTTACTTACAAAGGGAACCAGCTGGAAATTGTTTGGTAAATGTTTGACTACAGTAGGATATGCAGACCTTAAAGAAACTGTCGAATGTGCACATTTGTTTTCACATTTTCTGTGGACATAAGCAAAAACTCTTGAAAGCATGCATTTACTCACCATCATGTGAGGCCAAACCTATTTAATTTTTTGGTCTGTGGAACATTGAAGATATTTTGAGAAATGCGTCAGTGGTTCTGTGTCCATACATGAAAGTCAATGAGTGCTGAAGTTGTTTTGTTACCAACATGGCTTATCCGTTTCCGGTGAACTATACTTTTAGAGAAGGGCTTGTTAGGATTGTAGTTTCTGGATTTATATTTTTGTAAACTAACTGTGCAGACTGATTTCATTTATTTTTTTAATTGTTTGAAAAAAATGCATGGATTATTTTTCAAAGATCTTGTAGTATTCTTCATGGGTGACTAAAACACTTTAGGAGTCTTATGTAAAAAAATATCCAACATTTATCCAAATATACACCTGTACGTTCAAAACAAAATCAGCCTCCACTAGTGCAAGTACTGGCTATTTTATGTTATTTTATGTTATGAATGTCATTTCAAACAGTTGGTGCTTGCTCTGTTGTGATCTGTAAAAGAGCATCTAGGTGGCACAGGGAAATTTGAAAACTCGTGCATACGAAGAACGGAATGAGAAGCATGCCTTACAAAAATTAAAAATGTAAATCGCATATAGCAACATATCAATTAGTAGTAAAGACTATTTTTAACATAGATGAAAAAATTGCACAACTCTTTGTGAACTGTTAAAACCGCTGAAATGCACCAATGTTTTCATTTTCAGTATTGTTAGGTTGCATGCACTCACATTCTGAACCTGGTGTGTTACGACAAGACCTAAAACTCCAGCTTGGGCATTTAATGTGTTGAATAGTTAACAGCTTTGTTATGAGTTAAAGATATGACATGGACTGCACTAAATGCCAGTATAAAATCTAACAAGCTTGAGGTGTAAGACTGATGTGTGCATAGACCTGTTTTGCACGCAGGTATTAGATTACAGTTTGATTTCTCTGGATCACAGGTTTTGACCTTTAATGCAGTACCAAAATCACTTTGGGCATAAGACGTCTGTTTAAATCTGTTTTAAAGAGTTATGTTGACTAAACTGCTTCCTTCTAGAGAATTGTTAAATGCCTGAAACAAACAATAATTATGTTGACATGTTTATTAAGCAGCATATAATATCTATACCATCTGTAGAAAAGGGGAGGAACGGCTGTAAAATGCTAAATAAATTTAGAATAGTGCATTGCTGTTTACTGTCATTTTTTGGTTGTTGCTGTCGGTAACCAAAAACCTCACATGTATTAAA
>JBAJNP010013407.1:0-12172 GCA_036877545.1 Yasuhikotakia modesta | reverse complement strand
TACTAGTACTTTGTACTTCAAAGTAATGTTTCACACAATATTTCCCGGGTCTATGAATGCGTAGGAATAATAATATAAATGCTAGTTCTAGAAAAGCTCAATCCTAGAAAAGCTAAACAATTTGTCAATGGTGTGAAAGCAATAATCTCTCCTCTGTATCCTCTGTTTTCTTGCGGAAACACAATTTCACAAGTTAGTGTTAGTTAGGATCCTTAGGATATTTACATGCATCAAAACAAAGCAAAAATACTGATTTTGAAAATGATTTGCGGTATAAATCTGCATTAGCATTTAACCTAAGAGAAACACTAGTTATTTAAGCGCTCGGATCTGAGGGCTTGTAAGGAGATTAAATGCGTTTATACGTTTTTGTCTGTGTCTTTCTGCTGATGTTGCCTCCTGTACGCGCTGCTGTTCTGATTTAAAGCCCAAAGCGTGGGGGACTCTTCATCTCCAGCATCTCTTACTTTCAGCAGTTTCGCCCTCGCCTGTGTTTTCAAGCTTCTGTCTTATGTTTGCATGATGAATTGTGTCACTTTGTGTTACAGACCAGCTACATTTGATAGCCAAACCATGTGTGTGAATAGGGAATTGGTTCTCTTTGGTTATGATAAGCATCCACTGTTGTGTGAGGGCTTTTCATTGGTTTGGTGTGTGTGTGTGCGTGACTTTGATATCTGCATGTATTTAAACATTAGCACAGATGTCTGGTAGGACAGCTAATGTGTTTGTTCTGTCACTATCTGTTGTTTAATGTTGATGTAAGACAGCCGCACAATAGACAAGAGATTCAAACATAAAGGCTACACATTAAAGAGTTGAGCTGTACAAATGAGTCATCATGAATATTCTCAAACTATCACTTTTTAATGTTTATTTCTTTCATTCTTTCCAGTCTGGTTTTCTTCTCGTTGTTATTTTTTTCGCTTGTGCGTTTTTCACTGTTGAATTATTTTCAGTGCAGCAGCTGTACTCAAACCACTGCTTTGTATTTTGGTGTTTGTTCATTTAATATGGGAAGAAAAGTGTTATTTCAAGCACGCATTGGTTTATGTTTTGGAACCAAATCATTAGTTCTGTTGCGTTTTGAAATGTCAGGATGAAGAGCATTTTTCTCCCTGTGTTTAAAGCTGCAGTGTGTAGCTTAATTTCTGTGCTGCTAGCGGCACTAAACCCAATTACAAAAACAATGATTGTTTTTAAACCGATTTTCCAAACGCTCCCTCATCTTCCATTGTTTAGACCAAAATGGTCTAATACAACTAAATTGTCTCATTTAGTTGAGCATTTAAAAGAAAATGTCACATTAATTTGAGGCAGAATTTTGACATAAAAAAAAACAGCAGCGTTAAATAAGAAGTTACACTATTTGTAGTGTCACTGTTTCCTTATCTTAGTCGCTTCGGATACAATCTTCTGCTAAACGGCTAAATGTAAATGTCACGAGACCCAGCACAGATCAACACTCAGATAACCTTTAAGTATTGACAGCTAATGTGTGAATTCTGTCTGGCTCCTTTTATACGATCAATACAGCGTCTTATGTGAGTGCTGGGCTGCATGTGTGATGCTCACCTGAGAATGCTCCTCTCTTGCTGTGACCCATCATAGCTCAGCAGTAGCCCATCACACCTTTGCTTCTTTTCCCATATATGCCTGTATAAATATATATAAGTAGTCTGAGATTGTTGGGAGACAGACATATGACATCAGACATATGGCTCCTATAGAAATACGTAATATAATATATAATGCACATATGTAATAGAGGATATTGTATAGTGGTGCTCTTATCGAACGCACAGTAGGTCTGGTTTAAAGTTATCATTAAAAATTAATTGTCCTTATGTAGAAAATACTTGTGATGTTTGCTTGTGGAACTGAACTTATATAGTTTGTTATTAGAGTCAATAATACTGGCAAATTTAATGTTTTAATATGTTCACTCACTGCACATTACTCACTTGATAATTACATTTCCTCTCTAAGTGACACAATGTATTTCGTCTTATTACTAATTTAGAGACGAGACTGGCTACCTTATTTGTGCTTATTTGAGGTCAGGAGACAGACTGGTATGAATGTGAGGTGACTAAAGAAGAAAGAGATTTAATTTTTTTTTAGGTTAGTCACAATTCATCATTACAGCAGCTAATATAAAAAGCTATTTCTGGGTGCAGGAGTCTTACTAAATGTACTGGTTTAATGTATTCTGAGCTGTTAGGATAAACGGAAAGATCTTAATATAAATTAATGACAACATTTTTCTACTAACTGTGAAAGACAGAGAGTGTTTTAAAAAGAATTCTGGCATCACTGTTGGCAAAGAAATTAGTCCACATTCAATATGTTTGTCTTTTGGGCTATTGTGTGGCTATGGACGGCCTTCTAACTAGAAATTAAATTTATTTATTTATTAAGACCATTTAAATGTCTTGTTTTGTTTAATATTAAAAGCTTATACAAAGGTTATGGCATCACACAATATGATATCCTCCTATTTAATTAAGTTCTCTGTTAACAGATTTTTTCTGTTTACAGATATTATGTGTAATTTATATAATTCTGATGTATTTCTATAATTATGATTTTGAGGGTCAGTACTCCACAGTAGGGTCCACAGTGTTTGCTTAAATGATAGTTTTAAAGAAGTTTTGGTAGGAAAAACATTTGACAGTATAAAATGTCAACACAAAAAAACATGTGAATGATGTGAAGCAACAGGATGGTGACAATTTATTTTGCCCACTGTTCTTTTAAACACACGGTGGTCACAGTTGAAGAGTGCTGTTTTATTGACTGTCTGTAAACTTCTTTGACATTTCACGATGAGAGAATTTAAATTGAAGCCCTCAAAAATATCCCACAGCTCCGCCCTGAGCTGTAAAATATGGTGCCCCTCCTCAGTCGCCCTGTCAGGTTACTCAGAACACACAGTTCTAGAAATAGCAGCCGCAGTCCACACAACTCGGCACTTTGCCCTGTCTTTCAAACTCTAGATAAGCAGGTGCACAAGTAGTTCTGGAAGACGGGCACAGTCTGGACCGAAGAACAAAGCAGGACTGAACATCTTTTGTTTCCTTTACTATTCAGTGAAAGTTTATTGGTGTTGCTAGGCAACTGATAATCCTAACGCCATAAAGTTCATGGGCAGCTGAGCGGTTTCAATGCTGATATAAAAATGTTGCATTCATATCTGTTTCTTCCAAGTAAATACTCAGAACTCAAGCTTTTTCTATACAAGTTAAGGTAATTTTTAAGTAGAAATTTAAGGTAATATTGAAATAACACTATAAACCAGAAGGCAGTGAATGTTCCTGTACTGATTGTTTTTTTACCTTGAAGGCACTGCAAGTAACTGGATGAAAGCGTCTGCCAAGTTAAATGTAACTACGTGTACTTTTTTATTTAGAATGCACTGCCTGTAGCTCACAGCCTGTGTTCTTTGCTTTTCACTGTGTTGTGTAAAACAGAATTACAAACAGGTCAGTTTGCCCTGAGCTAAATCTGTATATTGTCCCCCAGTTCTCTGTGTTGTTCCTCTCTGAAGCCTTGTTTCAGTCTGACCAGCATAGGCTTTATCTTAGTCTGCACAGCAGAACCAGCATGACTGGGTCACCTTGAGGAACATCTGAACCATGGCCAGACGTCCTCAGCAGAACCACTCTGGCCTTTGTTGGCAGAAGCGAGAACAGGACTTGTGAGGAATGAGGGTAGTGTGTGTGTGTGTGTGTGTGTGTGTGTGTGTGTGTGTGTGTGTGTGTGTGCTCGCTGGCAAGCTGAAAATGAGATCTGTTAACCATCAGTTTTAATCATAGTATCAAGTAATCAAGTAATTTTCTTCATCTAACCAAAACGGCAACACAGTGTTGTTTTGGACTTTGTGGACCCTGTGTGTGAATCAGATGACCTAGCATATGTTATATTTTAAATGTTAGAAACAAGATGTTTGTTGCTTGCATTCATAATGCTCATAAATCGAGGTAGTCTTTTGTTATTTGTTCTTGTGTTAAAATGATAGCTGGAGAATTTATCACTGGCTTTTGTATGCAGGTGTGTGTGTGTGATTCAGATACTGTCAAATAAAACAGGTTTAGCACTGTTTATTATGAGATTTTAGGGCTCATTCACTGACAAACAGGTCTGTCATAAACTCTTGTCTCTGCCTCTGTACTAACTCCAGCACAGTGTCAGTTCTGGTAAACACCATCACTGTTGATGTGCCATAGATTTACTGAGTCACTACAAGTCTGTTTAATTGGCAGTTCCAGTAAAACAGCTGAAATACAGACAGTGTTGTTTTGGGCTTTGCAATCAATGTCAGTTAATACGATGACACAGATCTTTAGAAACGTGTAATAAAAGCCTTCCTGCTGTTGTGCTTTTAAATTGAATGTAAATGATAACAACTAATCATTCAGTCAATAGGTTGACATGGCCTTTAGTCAATGCTAGCCTTTGGGGAAAACCGTTTATATGGGCAATAGAATATTTCTACAATATTTCACAGAATGTATTTGTCGTACACAAAATCGTTTTTAAGAGTCATCACATCTTATATTATATTCCCAGCTGACTTGCTTTGGTTCAGAGGGGTTCACCCCACCCCCATTCAGCCCCTGCACTGGTAGTGACTCACACCTGATGATGTCACACCTACTCTGTTGCCATAGCAGTTGTTATGGAAACAGGAGCCAAGGTTTCATGGCTGAGACTTTAAGAAGTGGAGCTCAATAAAGCAATAAGCTTATTGAGGACTTTATTACATAACAGGGTCCTTAAAACCTATATTCGTTTATTGTAGCAATAGCAGCAAAATAATAAAAATGCAATTGTTCAATTGCTAATTAGAATTCAGTTTTGGCAATGAGCAATTTTTCTTTTTCACATTATATTTGTATATATATTTTTTCTATAATATTTCTAATTAATATATATTATACTTATCTATATCTGTATTCCTCTGCTGTCATATATTAACAGCCAAACTTCTTAGTGTTTTGTTCCCTTTATAAGTAGCACCAATATTGTTTGCTAGAATATTGCTTTTGCTAATGCATTTAGCAGGTGCTTTTATTCAACGAGAAAATGGGAAAGCGATTAAAACCAGCTCTTTGCACGGCGCTGTGGTGCTGTGATCAACTCACAGTATTTGTTCTGCATAGATCTTTGCTGATCAGTGAGAGACACAATTTATTGTTCTCAGACATAGTTTGACATTTGCGGGTGTTGGGTCAGCTGCCTTTGTCTTTAACCTCAGCAGCAGGACTCACGAAACACTGCTGTACTGTCACACTGCATTCCTTTATCACAACAACCTTGGGATTTGATACAGTACCCCACAATTCCTCATCTGTGAGCTTTAGCCACGAGCAAGCAAGTGATTGTTAGCTGTATGCAGTTATTCTCTGTGTTAAGAAAATCTGCCCTGTTCTTTTTGGGACACTGGAAGCTAGACAGTGTTTGGTCTAATATATGATCACTCAAGCTGCAGAAATAGACTCTAGTTCACTCTGGGGCATCTACAAATAGACATACTTGGTAAATTTTGTTTATCCAATTACATGTTTTATATAATTTTAGATGCATCTTTTTCTCTGACTGACTCATAATCAAAAAGGTCATGTTAGGTTTCCCCACAACAGTCATTTTGGACAAAAATGTTGTAGGCAAATAATTTCACCTGGAATACTTTGCATAAATAACACATTTCAGACCTGGTTGCTTTGGCAAGAAATGTATTTTACCTGCCATAAAAAACTGTGTTGGCAGAGTTTGCTAGATGAAGTTGGAAGTAAAGTATGAAATTGCATCCGTTTGTCCTTCTGTCTCAGTTGTGGGACATTGTCCCCGGAGTTTGGACTGCGCCCGGGAGCGACGACATTTCTGCCAGGCTGGCTCCTCACACTGCGGCCCGTGCCTGGACCCATTCATAGAGAACAATCGTGGGAAGTGTGTGGTCAGGAGACGAAATCACCTGGGTAAGTGTGGTAAACTTCATACAGAGTCTTAAATAAGGTGCACAATGTACAATTCTGGCCACAGTTTGGGACAAATTTAAAATTCTGTAGTCTTTGACATTTTTACCATTCAGTAATGTTCTGACAGTGACAAAAATTGTGAGCCACAGTCCTGCAGTGTTTTCCTACGAGAGTCAAACTAAAAACCAGTAGGAGCATCAATCAAATTTTTTTGTCATAAATTCTGACATTAATATTAGTTGAGATGTTTGTATAGTGTGACAAGCAACAACAGTAAAGGACTATTAAAATCAAACAGCGTGTGCCTAGTTTTACACAGTGTCCAGAGCCACAAGGAAAGAGAATAGTTATCACTGTAATGATCTGTAATTAGCCAGTGAGTGCTCTCATAATGGGTGTAAATGAGAGTCTGCGTTTTGATTAATGGCTCCTAAATACCAAGGGCAGCATTTCAGTATGTTGTGGTAGGGCTGGGCACCATTCAGAATTGAATTTAGAATGCCTCTTATACTCCAATTTAGTTCCTGAGGTAGAAGATAGGATGCTGAATTTGTAATTTTATTTTAAGGAGTTAAAATTGAAATAGAATGAAATGTGGAAAATAATATAATTGTTAAAAGTAGTTTTTATTGATACACTGAGTTTGTCAGTGTGTATTAACTATAAACATCTTATTGTACACCTATCAATGTTTGGCATTTTATTTGATTAAATAAGTCGGTGATAAATTAAATTACTAATGCCTGTATAAAAGTAAAGATGAATGCTAGTCAAAATAAATATTTAGATCGAAACCTTGTTTTTTGGTCAGAAAGTTGAGACTCTATCCAAAGTTTACTCAACTTTGGATTTCAAAAATGATTTACTCAGGGTTTATAGTTTGTTTTGTTTTGTGTTTTTGTAGCAGCACTTTAAACAGCTTGCAGATGTTTTGTGGGTCATTTCTACATGCAGAGGGATGCCAGACATGTAGCACAGTGATGCTACTCTTTATCAGTAGGAAGTTAAGGGCTTTTCCTCATTAGCTTGTGGCACGGCCTCAGTATGAAGTAAACTGCAGTGAAGAACTGGTTTCCCTCTCCTCCTCTTCCGCCCACACACTGCTGCAGACGCAACAGGGGGGGGGTGGTAATGAAATAATTCTGCCTGTCTCGTACTGCACCACAGCACAACAAANGGGGGGGGGGGGGGTGGTAATGAAATAATTCTGCCTGTCTCGTACTGCACCACAGCACAACAAATAAATACAGATCTTAACCCACGTCCCCTCAAACCTCCTTCAATCTTAGGCAACCATTAGATTTAAATATCCTTCAGCGATCTGATTTTCAGCTTCCTGTTTCCAGTCCAAAACTATTTCTTTTGCCTTTAGCCTTTAGATTTATTGATCTATATTTTACCGATGTTGCTTTAGGGAGGGCTGTGCTGATTAATACAGTTCAACAGGCAATATAAACAGTTCTCCACTGCCTCTATAAATGCTTCTTGTTTACAGCTGTTTTGGAGGACCCCAGAGCCCATTTTTAGAGCCCCTGCTAAGCAATTAGCATTTGTCAAAGATGTTTCTCCTAATAACTACAAAGTGTACAACACCAAACAGAAGCTGTTTCCACATGATGTAGAGTGGTGAATAAATAATCGGACACTATAGAATAAATTTAGCTTGTGCTGTTAAAAATAGCACTTGGTTGAGTGTATTTCCCTGTCCTTCTGTCTTTTATACACACACACACACAGTCTATCTTTGTCTTTCTGTTTCCCGTATCCTGTCCATGACGTTTTAGCTAAAGGCTCTTTTCCCATGGTTGCCATGGTGAAGTTGCTTCATTCATGAATCTGAGGAGGCACCTCCCACAATCTCTGCCCATCCACCTTCCCCAACCCCACCCGCACCCTGCATGCCCCACTGCCCACATAGGCACAGCAGCACCACGCAACAGACACACTGACCTAGCTGCCTACACACACTGCAGCATTCACACATGCTCGCACAATTACCGCAGTACACACCCATGCAAAATACACAGACAGTATTATGCAAGCTCATAAACACTTGCATGTCACGATGCATAATAATGTAGACGCTCACGTGGAAGTACTAGCAGTACAGCGTCATTCTTAGACCACCCACCACCAAATAAATGCACAAACCATAAACTAAATATTAAAATATTCCTTTATGCATTAAAATAATGCATGAAATTGCTGCATTTTTAGGTGTCCTTTTTTTAAAGAGAATCTGTGTGGTGCAAAAGTATGAAGATTGTAAAACACTTCTAGTCAACCAACACTTTTCTGCAGATTTTAGGTTCATTTTCTCTCTTTTTTCGTCTCATTCCGTCTCTTTCTTTCCCAAGCAGCCAAGGTCAGCCATCTGCCCGAGCTGGATGAGCAGATAGACATCCTGTCCTCCATCATCAACAGACACAGGGAATCAGAGATGAAGCATTTAGGTAAGAGAACATATGGATCCTTCCCTGAGGTGATCTGTAGTCCACTCTTTCCTTCCTGCCTTCTACACCTGATATTTTCCATTCAGAGTTAAAATATTTGTTTGTGTTTCCTGTTTTTCAGCCCCTTCTCCAGTTGCTCCTGTCAAAGTCACTGAGGACCATTCCTGGCCTAACAGTGCTAGCAGAGCAGAGCCCTCAGCTACCGCGGCTACACCAGAACGGTCTCAGACAAACACTTTGACCACTTTCTCCTCAACCACCAGTCCAGCCTCACACACTCCCATCATCTCGGCTGTGCACAGCGCCCCCTTTATCATCTCGTACCCCTCAGAGGATCACTCCTTCATCAGTGCGTTACAGACGTTACTGTTTGTTAACTTTCACAGACATCTCAGTTTCCACTTTACATATATATCAATACTGTTGTTTTATTTCTAGTATTTTTGGGCGTGTTTCTCATGGTGGGTTCGGTGGCCATGGTTCTGACCGGTGTGTGTTGGGTCAGGTGAGATTTCATACATTTGCAAAATTTCCCAGAATAGCTTTGTGTGTCTTTGACTTTCTCAATAAATTTTATCTGATTAAAGGCTGATATTTGTGAGCTTTTAGAAGTTTACAAAAGCAAATATACATCATTTTAAATCTACACAACATGGACTAAAAGCCACAACTATTTTTGGTTTATTCTGGTCTCTTAAAATATAACAGGTTAAGAACATTATTAAATGCAATAAAACGGCCATAAAGGATATTCACACTATAATCTTCCTTCTCAGGATGCATAAAGGAAACCGTCTGGCCCAGAAGGCTGATTATCCCGCTTTTGGGTTGATAGGTTCCCGTTCTTATGATGGTGCTATGGTGAGTGCAGAATATTCTGTGCACAAAACGACATCCAGTAATCCGGTCTTGATGTTCATACGGTCACATGCTTCTCTATAATGTGTTTCCAGCCTGGAGATAAGACCCTCGCTCAGAGTGCCCAGATGTACCACTTTCATCTTCAGAAGCAGCAGATGATGTCACTCAAGTGAGTAATCTGCATTAACAGTTCCTTCCATCCAGCTCTCATCATTTCTCTCTCATGGATTAAACACATCGCCCATCCGAGCTCTGCTGGCCCGGATTTATAGAATTACACAATTATTTGATCGTATCTTTTCCATTTTTATCTAATCTGCCTTTGAGGGGATTATAAGGCATTCAGGGACAAATTCAGACAAACAAGCACCTTTTTTGCACTGTAATTTAACTCAAAAAGCTGTCTTATAATTACAAACCCTACAGTTTAACAAACAATTAACAACTATTAAATGCTAAAATCTTCTAAATAATCTGTGTAGTGTAGTATTTAGATCATGACATCATTTTTTAATTGCATATATACCTCCATCTGTAAATTAAGACAATTTTCACAAAGTCACAAAAACACTAATAGTATGTAGCATAATAAAACACAGATTGTACCCTCTGCAAAAATATTTTTATGGCAGTAAATGATTGCAGAGAGTAAAAACGTCAAAATGTATTTTGTGAATCAAGCGTAAAACCACACAAACATTATGATGTGATCATGAACATCACTGTCTGCAAACATATTTTCATTGTTACTAAATTCCCATATTGGTGTCATTCCGTCTGTGTGTTTAAATCCTGCATCTTCCTCACTCGCTGGTCCAGACAAAGGAACGAGCCCAAGATCTCAGAGTCAGGAGCCACTTCAGATGAGGAGAATGAGGATGGAGACTTTACTGTGTATGAGTGTCCTGGACTTGCCCCAGTAAGTGTTGGAACATATGTTTGCATTTGTGTTCAGATCTTCTCAGATGTTCCTCATAAATCAAACATCCGCAGGTGTAATCTATGGTTTTGTATGTCACCCGCGGTGCTTTGAGGTTTCCTGTAGTGCTGCAAGCATTCCTGTAGCGTTTCTTTTTTTCCAGACCGGTGAGATGGAGGTGAAGAACCCACTGTTTGATGACTCCACCTTTCATCTCCACCTGCAGAGAAATTACAACTAACCGTGAACATGCCTCACACGTATGAGGACACATCATCCCGGATCTCTCCATACACACACAAGAACACACCGTCTATGAGTTTCATCTCTTCCGTTCAGGCATTGGTGGCCATGGTTCCTGTGGACTTTTAAGGGCAGGTTTTTGAGTGCTTTTAATTCATGCCACTCTCTTTCTTCACACAGACATGGAAATTGTCAGACAGCTGCGCATGATACAGGTGATGGTTGCATCGAACAATCCATCCATGAGATGAAACCAAATGTTCTTTAGCGTCAAAACATCTTCTGTTGATTCACACGCAAACACATTGTTAGCGGTGCATAAAGGCTTGTGCTTTTTCTATGAAGCATCTAATGACCAGGACTTTTCACATTCATTGCATGGACTGAAAGCTAGTGTGTGTCTCTTTTCCTTAAGCATTCGAGAAACTGTTTTATGATATGCGCTGTTAACTTGCATCCGGAGACCTACTGTTTACTCGCAGCTTGCACAAGATTGATCTGTCATTGCTCTTGATACCAGCTCAAGACTCTTTAATATCAGGTCATTGTGACTTCATCTGTACTATATTGTGAATACTGCGCAATAGAAAGGCGCATATTTATAGAATGAATTGTTTAGAAGTATCTTGCCTGCGTTCATATATGTACAATGGATGTGGAAGACACCTATTGTATCACACGACTAACTGAATATATTCAGGAGCAACATAAAAGATATGATTAGCATATTTTATGTTACCTTCTACCAAATTTGTCTGTGACTGTATTTTTTAAAATACCAATGGTGATTTTAATATTTTTTATAATTGTGATCGCAAGAATAATCCGAAATGATATGTAGCCTCTGTATAATCGGAATGGTCCTACTATGCATGATTTTAAACTGTATAATAGAGAGACAGTTTGCATTTCCGGTTCACGCGAATTATGAAAAATTATAACATGCCATCGTGTGTTGTTCATGTCAGTTTGAATTTTGTTATTAAACCCAGCAAAAAAACAGACAGCTGTCACCGGTTTGCAATGTACTGTAATACACTGTCTACAGCTGTTGTGTACAAAGCAGGCCAGGATTCACTGTGTATAGTAACTTTTACAAACACTTCGGTCTTTGAAATTCCGGTTTGCTGATGCTGGTGGATTATGGTTAGTGTTTGGGAAAAAAATCACTGTTGTCTCTCAGGATATCTGGCAACAGTAGCCACCGTCTGTGCAGTAATTCCTGTCAGATACCCCTTTAGTTCCTTTCAGACCTTTGAATCTTCTAGTCAAACATTGTGGCAGTGTTTTTCAATATTGCATTGAAGCTGTGGGCTGGGAGAAGAGCTACGCCTTTAAAAAATGTGCCTAAGTTTACAAATGACCCCCTTCAACCAAAAACTACAGACTGCCTGTTCTGAGTCTGTTCTGTTCAGGCGGCCATTTTGAGGATATAGGCAAAAGGCAGAACCATAATCAACCAAAAGTCAGCATATGTGTGCTGGTCTTTAAAAGAGCCTGTCTAATCTTTTTCACCAACTGAGATTGCCTGACATGCATGTAAAGATGGACTATCTAAAGAAAAATAAACATTTATAATGGCTTGTTGATATGGTCTGTCTTTTAATTGATGTTGAACCTATACATGTTTATTCTGTTGGGAAAAATGTGTTGCATAGACAAAAATAAGCATGTGTTTATGCACATATGTGTTGCATAGACAAAAATAAGCATGT
>JBAJNP010013406.1:0-12174 GCA_036877545.1 Yasuhikotakia modesta | reverse complement strand
TGTGAGCTTATGAAAGACTGATGCTTTTCCACACGTCTCCTCATCTCTCTTTTAACACGCTCTCTGAGGCGGCCTGGTAAACGTACATCTGCTCCCAGCAGCACCGCCAGCGTCTGACAAACCTCAGAGTGCAGGCACATAATGCAGCCGCGATTGATCGCCTCCCCCCCACACACACACAGAGCCCCACAGTGGATAGCCAGTAACAGATGGTTATGTCAGCAGGTTTCTGAGGTACCAGGCTTGTTTTTTTTTTTACACCTGTGTTTTTTTATTTCTTTACGGTCCTTATCGTTTATTCCTTCTTGTTTATCTGCATCCATTCTTCCGTCATTCTTTCTGATGATGATGAGGTGAAGTTCCAGGAGATATAAGCTGGAAAAATCTTTAAACGGATCTTTCGTATTCCAATAACTTGCAGTGAGATATAAGCCACTTTGGGGTTTGCCAGTGATAATGCTAGCAGTGTGTAAGCCAGTGGGGATTTTGCTATACTGTTTATTCTGTGGTAAATATA
The DNA here is from genome assembly GCA_036877545.1 of Yasuhikotakia modesta. NCBI lineage: Eukaryota > Metazoa > Chordata > Actinopteri > Cypriniformes > Botiidae > Yasuhikotakia > Yasuhikotakia modesta. Next base: position 11,657 of record JBAJNP010013406.1, on the reverse strand, counting down.
TTTTAGCGTATTTTGGTGGGCAGGACTGCTTTACAGGATATACACATGGGAGTGATAAAGCAATATACAGTAATGTGAAAATACAGAGCAGAATTATCACATGTCGGTATAGGAAGAAGGTATTGGGTGAGTTGGGAACTTGGCAACACACCGGGTGTATGTAAACAAGATAATCAGAGCAAATTATTTTGTTTAATGATCTTTATTTCATTTAGTAATTCCCTTCAGAAGATGCAGTACATAATAAACGGTATGTACATATTTCCCAGAAGACAAAATAATAACAGTTGGCAACAACAGTTTAGAAGTTTGCATTCACCTATCACAACATCATATGTGATGAAAGGGGATTGAAAGTGTGATTGAAAGAGGTTAATTGAGCAGAAAATTCTACAGAAAATGTTAAGAATGTATAGAACTTAAAAACAACTATTACAAAACAAAAAAACAGTCATTAAACATACAGGCAACATCACAGTATTAGAAATCCAGGGTGTATAAATATGTATTATAAATATGTATTATGGGTGCATATCATATATTTTGAACAGGGTTTTGCAAGTGATCCTGTGTTGTGGACTATATGTAAACATCGGTATTATGAAACAGCTTGAAATGGGGCAGCACTAATTAAAAAATAGTGCAAAATAATTAATAAAATAATGCACTAATTTTTTGTAAAATAATGTAATTTTATTTTTTTTGTATAATAATTTTTTGTAATATATATTTTTTCTAAACATGACTGATTTTACAAGGCATATTAAACCTTATGACCTCATCTGCATATGTAACTATATTGAACATTTGTCTGGTTCAGTTTTAATGTAGTTTTGTGTGGTTTTGTTGTAACAGATGATGGTTCGGATCAGAGCTCTGGGCGAGACACTCCAGCCAGCGGCTCCTCCAGACAGGGTGCAGGAGACACTGAGGAGAACAAGAAAGACAAAAAGAAGAAGGCCAAAGGCAAGAAAAAGGACAAGCTGAAAAGCAAAGGAAAAGAGAAAGAGAAAGAGAAGAAGAAAACAGAGGAGGCCAGTGATGAGGTGGATAAGAAAACCAAGAAGAAAGGTTTCGGATTGCTGAGGCAAGTTTTTTGGTGTTTGCTTTTTTTTTTGCCTATTCTGTGTCTGTTTTGGGCTCCTTAAAGTGGTAGTGCACCAGAAAAAATAGATTTTTTGTGTGTTTCATTAAAGAGAAAATCATTGAACTTCGAAATGACATGAACAGAGTAAATGGTAAACTTTCATTTTTGGGTGCACTGTTCCTTTAAGCCTGTAGGTGGTTTGATTAACAGTTTCTAGCACACGTGAAAAGGTCACGATAGATGACTGTTGATCTGACACACATGCTAAGCTGTGTTGTCGGGTTGCTGGGCGGTCACGGTCATGTGACGGAATGTTGGCCGGGCGGCTGCAGGGATGCTTCTCTGGCTCACGTTTGCGGCTGGAGGTGTTTTTTCCTGCTTGCGTGTAGCTGACCCCAGCCGCTGGTAAACAGAGCGGTCAGCCCCGGCTCCATATGGCGCTCCGTCTCTGCGTCACAGTGCTTAATCTCCCCTTCCTTCACACCGTGCCGGTGCCAGGCCTAATTTTCATCACGATGGCCACCTGTGCCAACCCTGCCCATCTGCCCAGCGATCGGCCGACTGTTCAGCACCAACAAGATTGAATGTCCCAGGCCATCACAGGGGAAGACGACCCGCATGAGTGATTCTACAAATCAGAGCATAGGCGCCCCAGCAGGCCTCACCCAATGGGCAATTAGCTCTATAATTGTTTTAATTTGGACCACTGCTGAGAAAACCGAAACACACGCCACTGTTTCGTAGCGCATGTGGAACATTCCAGCAGCGAGAGAAACTGTAGGTAAAAACAGAGAACTTGGTTCAGCAGGTTTGTTTTTCAAGGTGAATAGTGGTTAGGAAGCACAGGATGCAACACGCCTCCTGATTCTGTTAATCCGACTCAGTCGGACCCAGTCCCGACCGGCCACCCCCCCCCAGCCCACCCTTATCCCCCGTTCCATGTGTCTGCTGAGAGTCTGCCAGCGTGCCCATTGCGGCCAGCTCTCCTCCTGCAATCATTCTAATGTGTGCTGTTGTTCTGGGGAGATAAGCGTTTATGTGCTGGCTTGTCATTGGTTGACGTGGTGAGGATCGTAAAGGTTATGGAAAACGCAGTCGTTTTGTTTATTTTTGGCAGTGGTGGGGATTAGAGTCATGGGTTCAAGAGTTGTGCGGTGATGATGCGTGTCAGTGAGGCCCACAGAATTTGACACAGCCCTCGCTCAAAGCTGACGTAACTGCCTCTTTTGAAGCACGATTGCCCTGTCATCCTTCACAGGCCAAATATCCATGAATAAAATGGAGTGATAGAAAAACGAAATTTAGATGAAAGTCAGCATCTGGGATTTTGGAGTTTATGGAGGTCTAGGGAAGAGTGGGAAATAACATTAACTGGTTTTAATGAAGTAATAGACCTGAGAAGTCTTTGCTCAATGTGACCTTGATTTTGAGTTTGTGTGTTTGCATCCCACCCAAGTGACTGTTAATGAGGACTGCCTGTGAGTAAATCTATTTACACCAAATCATAGAACAAAAACACAGTGTGTCCCTGCAGAAAGGCCATTCATACAGGTTATTCACTGATGCAGACGTCTTATGTCACGTTTTGTGTTCCTGTTCACATTTGCTTTTGTATTTGTACCTGCAACCGGTGATCAAACATCTCATGTAGATCAATAGAATGTTATTTGCTGCGCTTTTCAATTAGCGTTTTGTGTATTTGTGGTGTCTGAGCTCAGAGGTTAAGAGAGTTCCCTTGAGGATCGTGACCTCTGACTTTTTGACTGTAAATCTGTGCTCTCGCTGACTTCACATTAGGCCATTATACAAATAGTTACCTCAAACCTATTTTTTCCCCTGTGGAACACAAAAGGAGAATCTTTGAAAAATTGACTTTTCCATTTAAGGACAGTTCATAGTGAACATGTCTTTTAGGCAATAAAAACCACAAAAAAACCCATAAACAAACACACCTCCATGTTTCGTGTACTATAAATAACAGGTGTGTTAAAAACAGACAAATTAATTTGTGCTTAATTAAAACCTTTCCTTCAAATCCCTCCCTCTGCACATTTTCATTGGTGGATTGTGCTTTTTACAGAAAACAGGAGGACCAATGATGTTAAGTCATCAAATAATGTATGTTTTTTTTAATTATTAAACATGATTGCATTATATTTCAAAGCTTTATTTTGTATGTTTCCTTGTTATTTTTGCTTGTTCTGCCTTTTGTGTTCCACAGAAAATAACAGCATTTTGTTTTATTGGTGAGCTGTTCCTTTAATGCAGCAGAGGGGATGACATTTTACCTGTCCCTGTTTTTAGAATGTTTGCTATCAATCAGAGATTTATGCTTTTGAATGTCAGCCATCTTGTTCTGAAATGCCATTTTCTTTGTGTGCCAGTGAGGCTGTTCTCCAGAACCCATCTGTTTGATGCTGGACAAAAATCACTTGCTGAATCCCATTGATATAGAAACCCTATAGACATTGTCACAATCCAGTCTGAACTCCATATACTGTATGCCTGTTAAATCTTTAGCTGGCTAGTGTGACCGGTTCCCTGCCTGGCTCAGTTTTACTGTTATTGGCCACTCCATTCTTCTCAGTGGGAGTCAATGGCTAGTGTCCATCCTGCTGACAGTGGCCATGTTGGTCCGATGGTAGCTGTGTGTGTGGGTCAAAGCTGTTCTGAGATTCTGGGGAATTAAACGGCCATGCAGCTCAGTGATAAATGGATCACAAAGGAGAGGAACCAGCCTTAGATGTCTTATGGCCAGTCTTTTAAAGGCCACACACTTAAATCAAGCCCATTGCTTTCAAAATGTCCTGACAGGTTAATCAGTCACACAATCATTATTTTCCTTATTTTAAGTTATTGTGCCTTATATTGTCTGATGGTCTGTGTGTTTCATGATTGCTCATTGGTCTGGATAAAGTCTAACTAAATTTAGCTTAAATTAATTTTAAGCTTAATTTAATGTAAGCGGATACAGTTTTGGACCAATAAGATTTCATTGTGGGTGGAGCTAGCCAATAGGATGTCACAGTAGTGATGACAAACCACTGACTTTAACCTGGAGGAGATGGAGTATTTGAGAATTTATCATTTTATTGTGTCACCCCTGCTTAGGATGCAGATGAAATTCTCTAGTATTCCTGTTTTCTGTGCATTTGTGTGTCTCAGTCAATACTCTGCTAGTAGTGTTAGAGTGCAGTGTATTCATATCAGACTTGTTTTTGTATTGATTTTGACAGATTTACAAGTCATGATTGTTATTTATTTGTGTGTGAGTACACGTTTCATGTTTTTATTTTTTCCATTAATATTTCCTGTGTAATGTGACTTTGCTGTGTGTTTTTATTTTTTTTAAACATACTTTTATAAGCATGCATCTTGTTTGTCTCTTCCTATGCATGTTGGTTTAGTGCATGTAAAAGCGTGTGTTTGTGTGTGTGTGTGACAGAGATGGAGTAGCTCTATGGAGGGTAAGGTATAGCCCCAGGTGGAGGATGGGGCCCATTAAAATGTTTTACATCTTGCAGACAGATGCACACATGCGCCACACACACACTCCCATAACATTACACTTCATCACAGTTTCTTACAAGTACACATGCACACACTTCAAAATAGATAGAACACAATACTGAAAGTATTACAATGTTCTGCTTTGCACTGCATCCATAAACACCCTTTACTTGTGTTGAAATTATTATAAATCAGGTCTGTTTAACTCTGATCCAGTTTAAATAAAATAATAAACACGCCTGTGATTGTCAAGTAATCCTGAATCCTGGATTAGTTTGTCCAGGTGTGTTTGATTAGGGTTACAGCTAAACTCTGGAAAGTGGCCTTCCAGGACCGGAGTCAAATGGCCTGGCTGTAAAGCATGGCTTCCTGTGGCCTGTTGTTTTATTTTCTTTGAACCTTTATCTTAACATGTATATTAACCATTTTCTCAAACACATCAAACATCTCTCTGTGAAACTCAATGTTAAACACTTCCAGATCTCTTTGTGATAGAATCTGACCAGGGCTGCTGCTTTATGGAATATTACATAATTAACCTTAATGTGGAGCAATTCAGCAAAATTGCGGTTCTTCAAAGCCGTTCAGCTCGCATTTAAAACTGCGACCAAACATGCGACCGTCTCCTATTAAAGGGCAGGAATGTGGCTTTGAGCTTTTTCTTCTAAGGCAACAGATTATCCATATGTCCTGTAGGTCAGTCGTGTCTGATAAGTAGTTTGGAAGGCAGTGCTGTATGTAAATGCTGTTGTGTGAACTGCAGACCGTGAGAAGTGATGGATGGTGATGGATTAAAGGGGTGAATGAGTAAGACAGTCTGCATGAGAGAAAGTTGTGTGTGTAATGATAGTGCTGCTCTCCCAACTGATGTTTATGTGAACGACAGCACTGAGAACAAACGTTCACTTCACTTCTAGCGCCATTAGCAGCGACTGAAGCATCTTGCTCACTCCGTCCTGTCACCAGCTGTCATGTTTTCCCTGTCTTGTTTTCATTCTTCTCGTTCCCTCATCTTCACCTGGCCTTTTTGCCTTCAGGCAGATTCTGCCATATTTGCCCTGATAGTTTGTGAGGATTATAAGCTTGTTTTCAACCGTAAAAAGGGTTTAAAACTGATTCAGAAACTATTCAGCTGATTCAATAAAAAAATCTCAAAGGAGTCAAGATGAGTTTGTGAATCGGACATTACAGGTCAGGCTGTGTTTGTTTCTGATCATACCGAGGAAAGTTTAACAGAAAGCTGTGGAAAACTGTGGCTTTTTTAAATGTAATTATAAATGAAATCCTGTTTTCCACACTGTGTGTTTAGGTGATGCTCGGAGAGATTGACAGATTCGTGCTGACAGCCTCCCTAAAGATGCACTTCACCTGAAATTGAAAATTCTGTCTTCATTTTCTCCCCCTCATGTCAGTCCAAACCTGTCTGACTTACTTTCTTCTGTGAAACATAAAAGTAGGAAAACAAAGACGGACCTGGCTGCTCTCTCCAGTACAGTTACAGTGAAAGGCGACTGAAGCTGTCAGTATAAAGCACAAAGCTAGCAGTACATTCTTCAAAAGTTCTTCTTTTGTGTTTCAAGAAAGAACATGATGTGATGTGTGTGTATGTCTGTGCATGTTTGTACATATGTAATCGTAAGTGTGTATGTATATATACATGTACATAAGTGTGTGTGTGTGTGTGTGACCTTTAGTAAGTGTTCATAATGGCTTCTAAAAGCCTCTGCGGCAAGTGTCAGAGTCACAGATGGTGCAACTTACGTCGTCCCGCCCTCACAGACCTGCTGACGGAGTTCTTTCTCTCTCACTCTCTCTCTCTCTTTCACTCTCTCTCTCTTTCTCAGTCTCTTCCTTTTTTTACTAAATTAACCATTTTGTAATGTTTTACTGCTATGTGTTTGTGTTTGATAAAGTCAACAACAATGTATGTTGCTTGTCATTTAAAACCTGGTTTTAACTATATTCTTCAGTTATGTCAAATCCATTTTTACATTATAGCCTGCTGCAGGTAGTATAAATGAAAAGAGCATTTCTTTGGACTAAATCTGGGCAGTTTCAATAGTATTTGTTCTTCTTTTCAAAGAGAAACAACTATGCATGTTAAAACTGTTAACTATTAAGCCATTGTTTTGCAGTAGAGTAGCACATTCTGATACTGGTCTTTTTTTCAGATGTAGTGTCTAAAATTAGTGTAGTTTCCAGTTCCTCTCACCACACATACAGAACCAAACCAGTGTCGGCCATGAATGGCAGCAGCCCCCCCACACCGGCGTCCCCCTCTCCTTTATGGGTGCAGTGATCTGGAGGATAGGTTTATCAGTCTTAAGTTCTCCATAGTAACAGTTGTGTGTTCAGTATGAGGGGGAGGATACAGTAACAGCTAACCTGCTGCCTCCGTTCTCCCTCCATCTCCATAAGAATCCTCTTTAATGGAAGTTCAGTCATGCCTACTTTGAATCCCAAGATGCAGTGTCCTGATTAAGATGATTGGATGAATGGAAAATGGCATGAATATGTGATTGGTTCTGTGTGTCCTTCTGCTGAATAGATCTCATTTTATTGTTCGTCAGCAGCACCTCTGTGCTAAGACTCTCGTTCCAGCTTATCCTCTTTTTCATTACAGGCTTGTTCTGCCTTTGATTACATTAAAGACTGGAGATGTTGCTGCTTTGCTAAGGCTGACTGTCTAAAGGGAACAATCAGCAGGGAAATATAGTTGATTTATGCAGGAATTAATATGACCGTTGAGTACAGTTGAGGCTGCAGCTTGTTTAGTGTGACCTATAGAATTGCACTGGGTCTATCATTGACGATGTAAATTGGAAACACAGCATGCAGACTTGGCGCCTCCTCTTGGGCGGAGCACTGCTAGAAGTACACGCCCCCTGACCCTTACCTGCACGTTGTTATTGGTTGGGGTCCAAACACCTACTGACCAAAGATTGTCTCTTAGAAACATCTTTCTCTGTGTTGCCTGAAGTAGTGGCAATAACAAGCCTTGATAGGAATCATTGTCAAGGAATCAAGGTGGTTGTTACCTGTCTGTTAAGTGTCTGTGGTGGATTTGTTTTTGGTTAATCAATCATATATAAACATTACAGTAATTTAGCTGAAAGGCCTGCTCCCAGCATTACAGTATGAATCGCATTCTAAGACATTGGAACTAAGAACAGCGTGAACTCAAGCTTGCATACTGTAGCTAGAAGCGTGTATGTTTCAGTATTTATGCAGAGATTGCTTCATGACAGACTGTGAAAAAAGGGACTGATGGTGAAAAAATAAAAATGGCTCTGGAAGCAGTAAATGGTTCCTTTAGTTGTTTTTTTGTACTGTATCCTTCATTTCTAATTGCATAGAAAACAAAGCTGTAAATTGCATCTCATTTTCTATGGGCTGTCACTCTCCCTTTCTCTCTCTTTTTAAATTGTGATATGTGCACAGACTGTATGTGATGCATATTATTTTTATATTTACTCATTGATCAGAATTTAATTCACACCTGTTGATTGATGCTTCTGTCAGTCTGAGAATCCAGGCTTCATTTGATTAGATCACACTCGTTTACTGCAGAACAGGCCCATGTACATGAAAATTCACTTTCTACAATGTTTACACTGTTCATACTGTCCTATATAGCTCTCACCATGTCCTAATTTTCCAGTGGATGTCAACTCAGCTTAGGCAGAAAATAGTTTTCTGGTTAGAGACAAGACCAGTCTTACTTCTGCAGACATCTTTAGAAAAATCTATTTGTTTTATTCTGTGACAGTTCTTCATATCAATAAAAATGTGTCTGATCCTGTCAACATCTCATATTCCTCGTTGTCAGGAAATTGACAACTCTGTGAAAACGGTCTAGTTTATGTGAAGATAACTGTTCTTATAATGTTTGTCAAGTAAATAGGAATTGTCCTAAAATACTTTTTCATGTTATGTTATTGTGGATATAAGGTCTGTACCTGCAGCCTTTTTTTAACCTACATGAGAGACTTTACAGGCATTACAGGCATCTGAGGTGTTTCCAGTTTTTTGCTGTATAAGCAAAGAGATAGATTTGCTTCTTCTTTTTTATTAATCGCGGTTTATCACTGAAAATCATCTGTAAATGATTTCAGAACAACCATTAGTCTGTTTCTATGAAATAGATCCTTATTTTTTTAATGTTCAGTCAAACTGAAAATGTTTGAGTGCAGATGGTTTTGCCTCTGCTGAGGTCAGTGTTTACACAGGGATCAGTGATTAGTTTGTCTTGACTGGAAATTTGTTTGGTTTGGCCGTTTAACTATTAAAAAAAGATAAAGGAGCCATTAGATATTGAGAGGTCCTGTACCGCCCATCTCCTGGCTTACAGAGTCCCTAAATCAAAAGTTGAGAGGCTTGAACTATTAGCTTGAACTAATTTCATAACATTACTTGGCTTTGTTTCTGTAGTTCATTTTTATGTGATTTATGAAGCGGATCATTATTAAGGCCAATAGAGAAAAAGTTGAAGACATTTCTTAAATCCCAGATGTAGCAAAGTCAATTTTCAGGTGTATTGTTGCATTTTTGGGTTGTGTTTTCAGTCTCTGAAGGCTCCAGGTTTTCTTTGCTTGTTTTAATAGCTGTGGAAAGTGGGGTGATTATAGCTGAGGATGATGGTGTAATTTGAGCCATTATGGTGCTCTGTGGATAGTGCTAATGATGTACATGGCAAGTGCTAATGAACACGACAGATTTCTGTTGGGCCGTGTGCATGATTAGACCTCACAGATTTTGCCTCTACCTACAGTATAAATTGTGTGTATAGCATTGACCATATGCCTGTGGAGGCCCTGTGGAAGATGTTTATGATTGTTCTAAATTACATTTCACCTTCTTCGCACAGCTTACTGTGTTATAGGGCTTTTCAGAGGAGAATCCTATTTCCAACTTTCAAAATCTTTGTGTTATAAAATAAAAATAATAAGAAGGACTAGTTGTCAGTTGGTCAGGGAAAAGCACAAAAGATTAAATCATAATTCAATGTCAGTGTAAAAATTAATTTCTGGAGATCAGAATTGTTAGTCAGTGTTAGTCTCTACTAAATCTCTACTGATCTCATATACTTCTGTTTTGGACAGACGGTGTTAGGATATTTTAGATAAAGTGCCTTTCTGTTAGGAAAACTGTTCCTCAGCCAGTCTCAAATCAAGAAATCTGTGACAAGATGATACAGTTTCTCTGAGGTTTGATTTGGTGAAAGAGGATTTGTAGTTGACCAAGAGCAGGTACCAGGGCTGAGTGAGGGGTGGAGACCCTTCTGCTCGGCAGTCTGTCCCAGCATTCATCCATCCTTCTGCTTCAACCACCCCCTGTACGGTTTCAGACAAGTGTTTCCTTCACCTCCCTTCTGTTCTCCCTCTGTGCATCTTCCATACCATGAGCAGATTGTCCTCAATCAACTCTATGGCTGAAGATCTGGTCTGCCAAAGCAGAGCAGCATTGCCTTGTTAATGTGCGTGAACGTTGCCAGCCGCCGACATCCATTTTAATGTGCAGTTGTCCTCAGCGACATTCAGGACAGACACCGTAGAGTCTCTGTACATAATTAGCAGGATTCTTGGTTGAGAGGTGCGATGAAGCTTTAGCTCGTTGACGTGGTGAAAGCCGATAATGTATGCGTGCGATATGACTGGTGCTATTGCGGTGGGAGGTTTGGCGTCAAAAGTACAGGCAGTCGTGGTGGAGACAGCTGGTGCAGATGTATCAGGCATGTCACCACATGGCTGCGTTCACACCTCAAGAAAACAAACCAGCCTTTGGGATTTTGGCCAACGGTCCCTGACTTCCACGACTGCTCTATTTTAGCCTTTCAGCGGCCCCAGACTGCAGCTCACAGTCTGAGGTCTTATTTGAGCCAGAAGGTCATATGCATGTCCTTAGTTAAATGTCCATCGCTTGAATAATCTATACCGTTTAAGCACCTGTCAGACGACAGACTTGGTTTGTGAGCCATTAGAGGTTAGACAAAGCCCAAAATGGTAGAGTCTACTAAAAGGTGATGGATGAAAGGGGCATTTATGTTCCATTGGAGGCAAAGACGCCCCATGCAATTACACCCTGAATGGGCATCATCAGGTAAAGAGGTATTGATTGGCTTCCTCTGCCATTACTCAGCCCAGATGCTCAAAGCAAATCTCACACAAGATCTCAGGGAGGAGGACTGAGGGAATGAGAGTGGTCAGCATGTAAACACTCAACCTCCATGTGTTTACAAGGGACTCTAGAGAAATATTCTCTGTGGTCAGTCTCAAGGGAGTTAATCTTTCCCATTTTGTTGTGGTGTTGTAGAGAGTTTTGAGAAGCGTGGAGCAGATCTACCATTGAGGGGTCGCTCCCCCATCCTCAGTACAGAAGGTCCATCTGGTTTAGGGCTTGATGACCTGGCCTTTAATCTGCCTACATGAGGTTGCACTTACCTGCTTCTCCTCAGATCAACACAGGAAATTAGCATCAATAATTCTGTTTTATCCCCTGGCAGTAAAGCAGTGCATACTTCGAGCCCAAAAAAAAATGCTTTTAGAAATAGATGCTAAAAGTCAGACTGTGTCTTACTGTGGCCTAGTGATTAACATGCTCCAGACAAATGTGTGTAAATGTAGTTAACCCAAATGTTTGTTGAATATTTAAGATTTATGTAAGCATGATTTTCTAAGATGTTTTCCATATCAGTTGAAATTAGTTAAACGAAGTGCATTTGATCTCTGGTGCTTATTTGGAGAGGACATGGGTTTTAATCCATCAACATGTCCACATCCAAAGAACTCTTTATCTCCCCATTGTTCCATGTCAACCTCTGTAACTAACAAAATGACAAATTTAAACTAATATAAAAAAGCTTTATAAAGGAATTGCATGTTGTTTTATTGAAGTGCATCACAAAAGCCATATGTGGTTAGTGTTGCTGCCAAAAACAATCCTTGGTTTGATTGGAGTGTTAAAATTCAGAGTTTGGAACAGTGACTGATTAAGACACCATGCTGTACTAACAATCAGAAAGTACAGGAATTAATGAATGGTGGCATGCTGTGTGTGTGTG
>JBAJNP010013405.1:0-12177 GCA_036877545.1 Yasuhikotakia modesta | reverse complement strand
CCGGTGCTGGAATCGAACCAGCAACCTACTGATTGCAAACACGACTCCTTAACCAGTAGACCACAACTGCCTCCTCACTTCTCTTCTCTGCTCTGATCTCCCTTTTCTTTTTGAGCAATGTGGGAAGATGCGTTTGTCATCTAGAAACAACATTTGAAGATGTTAGTTTAGTGAGTTATATAACATGTTCATAACTTGAAAAGATGTGTGAAGCTGTTTATTGCACTTTATTCTGTGTTTTTTGATCATTTAATAGATTAAAAACAGTGAGATTTTCATCATCTGAAAGTCTTTTTTTGTGGTGGGGGTGGGAATCTTACCTTCTCTGAATAAGTAATAGTTACTCACTGATATTAATTATTTTGAATAGTGATTATTTGGGGTATATTTTACCTTCTCTGAATAAGGAATAGGTACTACCTGATATTAATTAACTTTGAATAGTAATAATTAGGTATTAGCTACTTAGTGATCCAGAGTAAATTTTACCAAATTTTAATAAGTAAAATAATTGTAATAAGTTTAAGGAAAAGTATGAAATGTGAGGTATATATAACCCAATTTATTTTAGTATTTAATAGCTTTTTAGTTCATTTATTTTCTACTCACATCAGGGAACTAAATCTACCCCAAAAATGTGGATTCAAATTGTTACCTCAGATTTATTGGGTAAATTCCATATGTTGCTTTTTACAGTGTATGGGACCTGATGGAAACTATAAATGCATGGACCTGAGTGAAAATGGGTAGACCAACTCGGCTTTGTTTGATGTGATAATGAAGTCTACCTTTTGGAAACAGAACCCATTTGTTTAAGACGTGATTCTTCATAAGCAATCGAAAATCCCACAACATTACAAAGTGAAACAGACTTGTTGCATTGTCCCATAATGGACATTTCATTACTTTATATTTCGTACTATTAGTTAAATAACGCTTCCTGTTGAAACAGCCTTGTTACACATTTTTCAATGTTTAGACACACTTCAAATTCATTATAAGAACATTGCAGCACATGCCGAAATATATCTGCCCCCTCAATCTCTTCTTGTTTGTAAAAGTGAGAAGCACAAAACACATGCTTTCGAATTGTGTTTCCGCTACGAGTATCTGCAGAAAGAATGATAGCAGATTTGACCGTTTTTTAAGCTATTCAACAGCGTTAACTTTTCCTGTATGAGCTTGCTTGTTCTTAATTTGTGTTTTTATAGTTGTGTAAAGCTTAACAAGCACAGATAACTTAAAAACGCTTGTTTTAACTAACATCCTTATTGATCTTTGCTACAAAAAGCAAGAAATCAATGTAGAAACGATCATGAACATTTCATTACTTTATTTTTCGTATTTTTACGAAAAATATATACATTACGCTTCACGGTGAAACAGACTTGTTACATTGTCCCTCAAATCGCTTTATCCAGGGTAAACAACACTTAAAATTCATTATAAGAACTTGCACTCTGGTACGTCTCTGCACAGAAGCATGAACTTTCAGTTGTAAGATTTCCAAAGCGGGGGCAGTTACATTTCAGCGCCTGCCGAAATATGACTGACCCTCATAATCTCTTGTAAAAGTGAGAAGCAGAAAACATATGCTGCAAACAAATGTGTTTGCGTTACGAGTTTCGTTTTACTTTCCAAAGGCTGTAGTAGCTTCGTAGTACAGACTTTGGAAAGTGAAACAAACTTTTCTGTGAATTATAGTGAATATTTTTTATGTAGCAATCTATTACTATTGTCACGAATGGGGTGTGCCGAGAGACAGGAGGTAGACTCAAATGCAGGGTTTTGTGGGTTTTATTAATGCAAAGCAGACAGGTATAACCAGGGTAATTCAAAAAGCTCAGTAATCCAGAAAACAGGCAGGGGTCATGGCAGACAGCAAAACATCAAAATCCATAAACAGTTCAAAGTCCAAAACACAGAGTATCCAAAAACAAAGAGAGCTACAAGGAAACAAAGAGGCACGGGAGAAAACAATGAAAGGCAATACAATACATCGTGACTTCCTGTTTGCTGGCAAGCTGTTATATAGCCAGCAAACAGGAAGTCACCAAAGAAGCAGAGGGAGCACACAGTGCTAGGGACTAGCGCTCCCTCTGCTGGCCTGTCGTTACATAGCCCCCAACCCCTGCAGATTCCAGACGCTCACACCAAAAGAAAAAAAAATTGAGGGGGGGGGGGGTTGAACACGGGAGGGGAAAGGAAGTCCGCCAGGACGAAGCAGGTGACAGCAGAGACCACCAGGGCGGAGCAGGCCACAGCAGATACCACCAGGGCGAAGCAGGTGACAGTGGCGACCACCAGAGCGGAGCAGGCCACAGCAGAGACCACCAGGGCAGAGCAGGCGACAGCAGAGACCACCAGGGTGGAGCAGATGACAGGAGACACAACCAGGGTGGAGCAGGCGACTGGAGACCCAACCAGGGTGGAGCAGGCGACTGGCAAAATATTGCCTGTAGTAAGTCAATCTGGCGGCTACGAAGCCTTTGGAAAGTGAAACAAACATTTCTGTGAATTATAGTGAATATTTTTTATGTAACAATCTATTACTGTATTGGTGCAATAGGAGGTACTGGAAAAACAACAGTAGGAATCTACTACAACTTTTTTAAATACAATGAAACATATTTAAAAATCTATAACTGTACTGGTGCAATAGGAGGTGTCACGACATGGGTAGCAACAGAGGCGGAGACAGTCGGATTCAAATGCAGGCTTTTATTTAGGCGATGAGGCATGGTCAAACAGGCAGGGGTAAAACACAGGCAAACAAGAACAGTGAAGGTAATCCAAGAATACATAATCCAAACAGATCGAGGGTCGGGGAAGGCAGCAAAACATCAAAATCCAAAACACAGTCCAAGTCCAAAAACACAAAGAGCAATCCAGAAACAAACACAGGGAAAAGGGAGAGGGCAAACCAACACTTCACAACTTCCTGTTTGCTAGGCTAAGCTTTATAGCTAGCAAACAGGAAGTTGCTGCAGAGGGAGCGATCTCAGACGATCGGGGAAAGGGCTCCCTCTGCTGGCGTGACGTTACAGGAGGTATATGTATTTGTAAATGTAACTACAAGTTCGCCGTTTGAACTCAGTGGATGGAACTTGCAGACGGTCCCTTGCGCATCTTGCGCAAATATCTGTCGAATACCTCGGTGCCTGACCTGTGTTCTGAATGCGGCGGCTGTGAAGAAGCACTGCGTTCAAATAATGCGTGCAGTATTTTAAACAAGACTGAGGAGTCATTTGCTTTTCACTTTTAAGTAGCCTGTTAAGGGCGATGTGATTTTTTTGTTGCTTTATTGATAAACAAATCAGAGCATATAAAAGCACACGCGCTGCCTGATAGTAAATGTTGACCAGTTGTTGTAGGGCAGCGATTGTGTGTGTGTGTGTGGTATGTTATTGGTCGCACTGTCCTGTGCGTTACACGCAGCTGGAGGCGGTGAAATGGGTCAGAACGTCTGTGATATATTATAAATCGTGCTAGGAGGGTGAAATGGACTGTAGACGTAAACGGACACTCACGTTTTTAACTATAGGACTGATCTTCTTATTGAGCGGTATCGAGTATGGTAAGTACAGTATGGTACTGATTTCTGGTGTACTGTACATTAGTTAACTTAAAATACTATGAAAGTTTTGTTAATAATGGATAATGTCAATCTTATAGAAGGACTGGAGGTGTCATTGTGTTATAGTGGTTACTGATACATATACTCAACAAAAAGTCTGGTGGTATTATTGTTCTGGTAATAACGTGTAATATTACTACATAATAATACGACGACATATGATATTACCATGGTCTTTCTCATTAAATCATTTTATTAGATTAGGTTGTTGTTGTTTTATCTCAAAATATTGTGTAATCATTCAACAATTTGCGCTGAAAATAGTCCCTGAATTTTGATCTTACCAAAATCATTCCCTTACTGATTAAGTGGCCTAAACTTTTAACTGTTTGTATGTTAACATATAATAAATATGTGTCCTGTGCTGTAATGTAAAATGAATAACATTTAAAGGAACAGCAGTTAATGTGATGTGAAACTAAATTTTGGTTATAAATAATGTTGGTCTGGAGCAAGTGTAAGTAATTTGAAGAAAGATTTTGAGAGTGATGTCGTGATGAGAGTGATGTAGTTTGCAATAATTTGGAATTATATTTTTAAGTAAAGTACGTTATTGAAAGAGACCTTTTTTGTGAACCCCTCCACCCCCTTGGAGGAGGTAATACTTTGGCTGTGTTTGGCTGTTTAAAAAATTATATTTTTTATGTGCATCTGACACAATCTTTATGATAGCATAGACGCTTTTGCTGATATAAAACACTTTCACTTTTTGAAAGAGATGAAATTTCGAAATTTTTTTTGCCCAAACTGTCCTTTAAAATAGCTTTTATAATCTAAAAAAGATATAAAAAAGATACATATAGTACTTATAAGGTATTTTTGTTTTGTGCAAATTTGATGTAAAGGGCCTGTACATACTGTGTCTGTTTTCAGCTGTGATTCTGCCCACAATATGGAGGTATCTACAGACACTAAATGCCCCGCCATACTTCCTTGGTCTCAGCCTATCAGCATTCAGCTTCAGCGGGCTTCTCGCCGGTCCTTTGTTTGGCCATTGGTCAGATCGCACATGCACCACTAAAAAAATCATCCTGTTTGCAAACCTTTTTGAGATTGTTGGTACGTAAACTAAGTTTTTGTTGGTGTCAATCAGGAGTTTTTTTATTATTTCTACTATTGAGGAAAGTTAACTGGTTGTCTATAATATCTAATCCAATACATATATTTGTTTTCTTTTAAGGTAATTTCATGTATTTTATGGGTTACTCTAAATGGTTATTGCTCTGTAGTCGTCTGGTTGCAGGTAAGGTTTTGATCTTGTCACATTCTGTTTTGCATTACCCTTTCTGGACAACACTTTTGGACTTGTTTGATTTTGTTTTCCTTTTTTTCCCAATAATTCATTGTACTGTTTGCACCTGTTTCTAATTTACTGCTGCCTATTTAAGAAGCGCTGATCCGCCCTGTCGAGTGTGTTTTTCCAAGCCAGTCATTCGTTGTAGTTTTCTTTTGCTCTTTTCCGGGTATCGGCCCTGTGTTTTTTTGGCCTTATGGTCTTTTATTTTGTACTTTTGTACTATTTTGTACTAATAAACACCTTTTTGGATTTTTGCTAGTAAGTGCTAGTAGACCACTACGCAGTTCTCGCCCAGCAACAAGAGCTGATGGCAAAGCATTCAGAGATCTTGGCTGAACTCCTCACATCAGTTCGTCAACTCTCACAACAGACGCCACCTAAGCCTGCTACACCTGTTGCTGTGCTCGAACCCTCTCCTGAGTCCCGGTCTTCCTCCTACCTGTCTGAACACAGCGATTCTCTGGCGATCCTAAGGCCTGTGATGGATTTCTCACCCAATGCTCTCTGTCATTCGAATTGCAGCCTTCCTCATTCCCATCTGACAGGGCTAAGATTGCTTATGTCATAACCCTTCTCTCGGGCAAGGCTCTCACCTGGGCAATGGCTGCAATTCAGTTCCGCACCTTGGCCGCCTATAGCGGGTGGAACAGAGGCTTTACTGGACTGCTTCCTCAATGGGGTATCGGACCGCCTTAAGGATGAACTGGCCACCCATGAGCCCACCCAAGACCTCGAGTCCCTCGTGGAAATGATGATCCGTCTTGACAACCATCTGAGAGAGAGAGACCAGAGCCGCCAGCCCCACCAACTCCTGTCACCCAGTCCTGTTCCCTCTCTGTTGGTCAAGCAGCCGCAAGAAGCCTCGGAACCCATGCAGTTGGGCCGGGCCCGTCTCTCCCCCCATGAAAGGGAATGAAGAATGAAGGAGAGACTATGCCTTTACTGTGGTCAATCAGGTCACCTCCGAGCCTCCTGTCCCGAGCTTCTGGGAAACGGCCAACCCCCACTAGGAATAAAGGGTGTCTAGTGGGGGCATCTAATTCCTCTTTCCCTTCCAACTCTGGTCTGACACTGTCGGTCACTATCAGCAGGGCCAAGAACTCCCAAAAGCTTCAGGCTCTTGTGGACTCCGGAGCTGCAGGAAATTTCATGGATGTCGCTTTGCCCTCCAGATTCCCACCATCGCCCTAACTGCTCCCCTTTCAGTGACTGCTCTAGGTAACTCACATTACCTCTAACCTGGAACTCATTATCTCCCAACACCATGAAAATGGTTTTCATCTCATCTTCCGAATTTCCCCTAATCTTAGGCCACCCCTGGTTGCTTTAGCATAACCCCCATCTTGACTGGGTCTCGGGTTCAGTTCAGAGTTGGAGTCCCCTTTGCCAGTCCGCCTTTCTTCCTCTAGCTCTGGTTCCAGAACCCCTAGAACCCATTGACCTTTCTCAGGTGCCCTCTCACTACCACCATCTCAGAGCTGCTGGCCGTTTATTTGTACCCAGGCATACCCGGTCTCAAGTTCTCCAGTGGGGGCACTCCTCCCGACTGACATGCCACCCGGGAGTTAATTCGCCCCTCGATCTATCAAAAAAGATGTGAACTCTATCGTCAGAGCGTGCACTGTTTGTAACCAGAACAAGGCCTCTCATCAGCCCCCTCAGGGCCTGCTACACCCCCTGACAGTTCCTCATCGTCCCTGGTCTCACCTCTCTCTGGACTTTATCACTGGTCTCCCTCCCTCCAAGGGTCACACCGTTATTTTGGTTATTGTTGATCGTTTTTCTAAAGCAGCCCATTTTGTTCCCCTGTCCAAGTTGCCCACCGCCAGGGAGACAGCTGAGCTAATGATCTCTTATGTATTTAGAATCTTCGGCCTCCCCCAAGACATAATGTCAGACAGAGGGCCCCAGTTCTCCTCACGGTTGTGGCAAGCCTTCTGCCTATCCTTGGGTGCATCTGCCAGTTTGTCTTCAGGTCACCACCCTCAGTCTTATTGTGCAAACTGAGTGGAACAACCAGGACCTTGAGTCAACCCTTAGGTGCATGGCCTAATTAATAATTAAAAATGAAGAATTAATTTATTAATAAACGCCTAATCCAAAAAACATTTTGGGATTTTTGCTAGTAAGTGTTGTCATCTCTGGGTTTCTCGAACTCCCTCCTGTGGTTGAGTGGTAGAGCATTTGTTTCTCTTCTACGGAGACCCGTGTTTGAGACCCGCCGTGACAGATCTATTGACTTTGAGGTTATATGTAAATGATGGTTGAGTGATTTAACTAGGTTATTCTATTCCAGGCATTGGAACTGGTGCCGGGTCATCTATCTTTGGCTTCCTGACTAGAAATACTGCACCTGATGATCGATCCACTGTTTTTGCTGCAGTTATGGCCTGTCGTCAAGCTGGGTTGCTGATTGGTTAGTGCAACAGAATAATTAAGCCATACATGGAAAGATACCAAGGTCACAATACCATTTTGTCATCAATACCAACAGCAAATTAACTGAATATTCTCTGTACCCATTTCAGTTTTAAATGTCAGTTTCAGCCAAAGCTATGGACATACCAATAAGCATAATTATACATTAAAAAACAATAGAAAAACATTTTTTTAACATTTTAACAGTGTAATGAAATTCAGAAATAAAAAAGGTGCAATGTACAATAACATTGCTTATACTATAGTGTTGTTCTCCTCCTCGTAGTGCAAAAAGTTGTGACTGACACATTTCAGACTGCAACCGTCTATAGTTACAGCCATTGAAATGCATAATAGTGTCTGTGACTGTTGTTAAACTCAATTTGATCTCTTTGCTATCACTTCGAAGGTAGGAAATAACTTACTTATTGCTTACCTACTTAAAGCTTACCTGCCAACTTCTAGCCAGTAGTTCTCATTCTTGAACTGAACCAAAAGAAAAAATTGTTTTATTGTGTTAAAAAAAGCTATTTACTAGGACTTTTTATTGATTTCCAGGCCCTGCATTTAATATCTTTCTTAGACTCTGTAACTTCCAGATGGGACCTTTTATGGTAAACAAATACACATCTCCAGGGGTGAGTTTTCAGATTGGCTCAGATTTTGTAAGGCTTCAAAGCATCAGTGAATGTTTTCAAACAGTTGTAACACAAACGGCTTCTGTTTTAGGGCTTTATGTGCCTACTGTGGATTTTTCTGCAGTTTGTTGTCATGTTTATGTACTGGGATGTCACTCCTCAAGATGATAAACCTCAGAAAAACAGAGTGGAGCAAGAGGAAAAAGCTGAAGAGGATGCAGAATCCAAACCTTTAATTGGGCCTCATGAACTCACCGGGTCATACGGCACGGTCACTAGTGTCCAGTTCCAAGCCAATGGTGACCCAAATAGTATTTTCTCTTCACCTCCACCAGAGGAAGTCCACTCAAGCCCCTTTAAGAACTTTAGTTCCAGCCGAGGTGCGAATGAAGATACAAACCTTTAAAAGTGCACATAAAGTGTGATGCACTTCACATCTTATTCTGACAGAGATCCACCCCCTTAGACAGGAAGAGGCTGTTTGACTGAAATGTGAAGCGATAAACCAGTATGTGTATTTTAGTATGTGTATCATGAAAGGATGGGTAAAACCAGACTAACATAAAAGTACAGTATAACACTGTTTCTGTTGATTCAGGCAAGACTGTAAATTGTACATGATCAATGGGAAATTGTTGTTTTATATAAGTTTGTGTCATATGAACTGATTTAAATCTGTTTTAAATTGGCAGAGTTTCTTAGAGAGGAGGTGGTTGTGCTGTTGTCTGCCCAGTTTATCACACTGTTTAATCAGACCGCTCTGGAAGTGAGTGCACACACACACACACACACATTGTGCCATTCTTGTAAACCACATATGCCAGTACACACAACTCACATTGGTTTCATTACATTTACACTTGATTTGGCCAGACACAAAATAACAATGCAGTAAAGGTATGCATTTTTGTGTGTTTTCTGGGAATGAAACCCATGAAGATAGGATTGTTAATGCTCTGATGCTTTGGTTTTATTAATGCCTCTGCAGACTATGGTAACTCCTCTGACGCAGAAGTTTTTTAACTTTGGTGAGTTGGAGAACAGTATCATGTACTGTGTATGTGGTGTGGAGGTAATCGCTGGTTTCCTGTTTGTACGCTGGTTAAGCAAACGCGTGGCCGATCGAGTTGTCCTTGCAGTCGGGCTCATCCTCTGCAATATTTCAGGTGTCTGGTGCCTTATATTTTTGGCCAATCCTCAAGGTAAGAACAGCAAAAAATATGATGCTATGAACTCCACTTGTTAAACTTCAGGTCTTGTTCTTGTTGTCTTAGGTGGATTTGACTGGCAGCTGGCAGAGTTTATTATTGGGGTTTTCCTTCAGGTCCTGGGTCTCCCTTTTGTGGCAGTTGCCCAAGTATCTCTCTTTTCAAAAATAACGTCAGAGAAGACCCAAGGTCGGTCCCAAGAACAAAGTAATTTAAAAAATGTATACATTTATCTGTATGTCTACTCAGCAACTATCCACCCAGTACACACTAGCAATTAAGGCTTTTTAGCAGGCCTGGTTCTAGAGGTGCTTGAGTGTGCTAGACACCCCCAAACAGTACATTATAATATTAGTGCATAATTATGTACTTTTGTACTAATTATGTACTTTTATGTATTTACACCTTTTTGCTTGGGTTGTTTTTATTTTTCCAAAATATATGTACATTCTTGTTTGCTAAGATGAAGAATTTTAACTCTCAGGGTTTAGAAATTATTTAAAAAATAGGGGTGACATATTAGTTCAAGTTTATTTAGAAAGCCCTTTTCACAATGGTACATTGTTACAAAGCAGCTATACAAATGACAGTGAACACATCCAGGGCCATTATATTAATTATATTAGAGTATAAATGAGTATTATACTTTAGTATAATAGTAGTTATAATAGCCTAGCTATAATGGCTGTTATTTTGTAATATATTGTACATGGTTTCTGACTGTAGATGTCTTTCTCAGTAAAGTCAATACTGTCTGCTTTTGCATGTGTTGTTGTCAGGATTCAGTCAGGGAATTCGTCGTTCTGTCGGAGGACTGGCCACAATTCTCGGCCCTCTGTGGGCGGGTGGCCTGACCTCTTACCTTTATGCAATGTTGGGGGTGATGATGGGTCTGCTTGTAGTGCTTACGGTGAGTTTGGAGCATGTATTCTAGTAGTGAGTGTAATGCAAAAAAACTTTATCTTAAGAATGTTTTGTGTTTAAAGGGATATTTCATGTTTTTCATATAATTCCAAATGATTGTTACATTTGGAATGTATGTTTTTTTCTGCCGTGAATCACAAAAGTAAACATTTTGAGAAATATCTCTGTGGTTTTGTGTCCATACAATGGGGCCACTGTTGTTTGGTTACCAACATACCTTCAAAATAACTTCTGTGTTGCTCAGAAGCAAAAAGACACAGGTTTGGAATGACATAAGGGTAGATAAATAATGGAAAATTCTAAATGAACTATACCTTCAGTACAACTCATTGTTACATTTAATCCCTCTTGTGAACAATCACCAGATCATGATGGTAATCTCATACAAGCGCCTGGTGGAGCCAGAAACTACAACAGACAATTCAACAAGCTCGGGATTTGAGGAATGAGACGAGGTAATGACTTAATTAAATTTAGGCTGCAGTTGTATCATAGCAAGCAGATTTGTAAAATCACATTATTGACAGTGTGTACAATTCTTTGTTTCACATGCTAAGCTGTAATTGTCTTGTTCAGACAGCGAGAGAGTAAGAATTTACATTCAGAATGGAGTAGCCTGCTTATTTCATACACACAGCATGTAACGGCAAACATTTAAACAGTAGAATGCTAGATTGTTGCCACATGACTTTGCTGCATGTTTGTGGCATCCAGATATGTCCTTGGAAATAAATTGTCATTTGTAAAATTTGCAATTTTGTCAACTATTGAATTTATTAATAAGTTAGAAGGAAATGAATAAAAACTTTTTTTCTTTTCAGTTGAAAACAGTGTAGAGTCAACACACCCTAAATCCTTGTCACAATAAAAATGGAAGGTGAAAAGTTCAGTGCATTAAATTATTAGATACAGTACACTGCATACTTTGGGTGTATACAGTTTCATATCTTTCTAATAGTAGTTATTCTATAAATTATTTTATTTTTAAATAGTGGGCAGTGTGCCAGTCCGATCATTTTGCTGCTCATTTTAAAAACATTTTCTGTGTTTGAGGGTTTAATTTCTAGAATGTGTTGTTGTCAGTATGGGCATAATCGAGTTTTCTGTTCTAATGAATCACTTGATTCCAATAAAATGTTTTAACCCTGTCTAGGTTTAAGACAAGAAGGCGTGATGTAGCTTCCACTAAACTACAACCAGTGATATAGAGGTGAAGAGAAACTGAATTTATTATAAGAACAACAAATAAACAAGTACCAGTGATTGGAGACTTTGGAAGTGAAATTTATAAAGGACACAAAAAAGGGTTATGAAATAAAGCAATGTTTTGTTTAGAGGTCATTTTCCCTTTATGTATGATTCTGTTTTTACCGCTTGTCTGATCAAGGAAAGAATACTTGTGATAATCAAACTTTTTTCTGTTTCTAAAAGAAATTACTATAGATCAGACATTTTATGACTGATTGTTGAGACCACATGAGAGGGAAAATCCAGGGGTTTGGGAAAATGTAATTATGTGCTGTTAGATCAATTGCTGAATAAAAATGATTACTGATGTGTTTTGGAAACTATGAACTTTTTGTGAGTCACTTTTTGGAAACTGCAGTTTGTGCTAAAAGGATTTTTTCTAGGATTCAATTATATGGGTTGAGGATCAGGGCAAAAATAGGGATCATAAAAGCCTTAACTTGTAATCAACCAACCACAAAATATTTAGGGACCGAGCACTAATGTGCGAAGTCCCTATTGTTTCTGTGTTGTTTATTAGGGACCGAGCACACTTCTGTGCGAAGTCCCTATTGTTTCTGTGTTGTTTATTAGGGACCGAGCACTAAGCGTGCGAACTCCCTATTGTTTCTGTGTTGTGAGGGACCGAGCACTAAGCGTGCAAAGTCCCTATTGTTTCTGTGTTGTTTGCGTTTCGCCATGAACAAAAAGGTGTTGTTTTCATTATGTTGTTGTATTATGTTGTTGTTTAATTTATTATTATTATTATTATTAGGGACCGAGCACTAATGTGCGAAGTCCCTATTGTTTCTGTGTTGTTTATTATTA
>JBAJNP010013404.1:1140-12178 GCA_036877545.1 Yasuhikotakia modesta | reverse complement strand
ACACACACACAGGCAGCAGTACATCATTAAACTCATGGTGTTGTTTTCATCAGTGGTCATTAAGTCACATATGATATCGATTTTATGGGAAGAGTTTAATTCAAAGGGCTGCAGCACAATTATCTAAAATAATGTCTCAGAGGATAATCTTCAGTATTTATTTATAGGAGCTAATTCAAGTTTGGACTATGAAGTGTAAATCATTTAGTATCTGATTTTATCAGCCATAAAACAACAGAAGGAAACACACAGACACACACACACACACACACATCGTGATCCTTATTATCAATGCACCTGAGGTCAGCTAAAGGTCAGAGGTCATGCAGAATTGTGCCAGCCTTGTGTGTGTGAGTCTGTGTGTGTGTGTCTGTGTGTGTGTGTGTGTGTGTGAGTGTGTGTCCCATGGTTATAAGACCATCTGTTGCTTCTCACAGTCACTCTCAAGACTAAACCCTCTCTCTCTCTCTCTCTCTCTCTCTCTCTCACACACACACACACACACACACTCACACACACACACGGACACACAGGGCAGGTTACGTCTGCGCTGTAGCCAAGGACCGATGGAGACAGAACTACACAAACCATCTGTCTACTGTAACTATCCAAAAACTCTAAAAAAATTACATCCCAAATCTGAAAGTTTCGTGACTCTCGAAAGTTGCAGAATAAAAAACAACTTTTGGATTTTAAATGATTTACTAGTCACACGATACATAAAACACACACGATATTCGGTTGTGATGTAAATGTACAGTACATTTTGTCAGGGTGGTTAAATTTGGCTGTGTGTTCGCCCAGTGTTTGCATAAACTCTCCCCCAAACACCCCAGCGTGACTGACAGACCGTCATTTGCGCTGCTAATTAAACTCAAAGCTCGGGAGAATCTGAGGCTTGTTGGACGCGTTCAGAGAACGTTTCCATTAAAGCGTTCGGTGGCTTTGTGAAGAAAACTCTTAATTAAATATTAGACACGAGGAGGTTCTCTCAGCACCGCTGGGATTTGAGCACAAAACACAGAGCAAAATGACATTAACATTTACAAACGCCACAACAACATCTCTGTTCAGATTAAAACCGTACCAAAGCGAGTGTGTCCAGAACGTTTTTACAACGCTACGATACTGTTTCAGTCAAGTCCACAACCGACCGCACTGAACACGCAGCTGTGTTTGAGCCGTGTTAATAAATATCACATAAACACTGATGATCTTTGGAAAGAACATTTATATATCTGCTTATCTCATGACAGAGATCACAGCTCACATCCGATGGCATCAGACTCATGCATCGTGATTTAAATGAAGTCTGGAGCGATACAACATGTCTGCTGCTCTCGCTGAAAGTCAAAATATCCCAAAAATACTCTGAATTTTGGCGCTGGCTTCTGGAAGCAGCGATATTTTAATTTGGCACATAACGGCGAATTTGTTCCCTGTCCAAAAGCTCAAGACATCATTTATTCTTCTGAAAATACTTCTTCTCAGAGAACAGAAATATGAATATTAATCTTCCCTTTATCTGTAACGTTCAAATACAGAGAAAAAATAACAGGAGTTTAGAGAAGCTGAGAAAGTGATGAAAGGGGGTTGGTCCAGGAAAGGGGCGGAGTCATGTGGCCACACCCACCCCCTCTACTGATTATAAATATGAGGAGAAACTAAATGTTTATTCAGTAAGTTCAGTAAAGTTCTTTAATATTTGTTCCAGTAAATAACATAACAATAATAAACTTTGTTCACTCTGTGGATTTGAATCAATTGAATCCTTGTTAAGTCTCTCCCTTAGTTACTATCGCTAGGTGAGAAAATCAAATCATGATAGCAATTTTACTTCTGAATAGAAACAGACACTGAAAGGAGAAAAGACAGAGAGTCTATGTGGAATACGCAGCGATAGCCCACAATGCAATGCGCTTGACACACTTCCTGTTTGGTGAATGAACTGTGCATCTGTGGATGGTTTGTTTTGGATGTGTGGAGATGATGAAGAACATCTCACCACACGCCAGCAGATGCGGTTCTCCTGCAGGAATGAGTGATTGCTCCTCCGCTGGAGGTCTGAAAGCATTTAACGTCCCGCTATGATGAAGTGTCACCTCACAGATTTCCACTCACGCTGAAGGAACTCTGAGGAACCTTCTCAAGAAACCAGATGAGAAACATCTCAACACACTTCTGATCCCAAACAATCAGGCACACACATATAATTCAGCACCGAAAGGAGTTTTGCTCTCAAATTGAGCTCAATAAACATTAAATTCAGACACTATGTTGCCCCACAAATCTGTGTTAAAATGCACCTGCTGTGTTGCATGTTAAACCGCATGTGATTCGTAACTTAGAGGCAAACACTCAGACAATATTTTATCTCGTCTGCCCAGGAAGAGACGTAAAAAACAAGTGTGAACAGTTTATTTAAAACTGACAATTTTAGCAGAAAAAGGTAACAGGGTGTGAAATACGGCAGCGTCTGGGGAACACAAAGAAATCCGGACGGTTTTCCTGTTTTCCATAAATCAAAACACAGAGGATTTGCGCAAAAGCTTGACTGCTCGAGTGAAATTTCTCCGTTTGTAATCTGACCGGCTGACTGCCTGTATCCAGTAGCGCTCAGAGCTTTCAGTGTGAATCGACTTAAATCCGCTGTGTCCTGCGAGACGACAGTGTAACACTGACAATAACTGAGAAAAAACAGCACAAATCCGATCAAACAAACAGATATAAATGTAGCTGCTCAATGGAGCCGCGGTTGATGTCACACTTTAAACTCCAGTGAATATTTCTCACCACCACAACCAATCAAATGTTATTTCTGACTAAAACACAAATGTGACAAAAGTCTATATTGTGTTTGGTTTGTTATTGTGCATCTGTGATTTGACCAAACTTTAAAGGGGTGTCGGAAATATCTCTCTCTCTCTCTCTCTCTCTCTCTCTCTCACACACACACACACACACACCTGGTCAAATATGGAAACTTTGCCACTCAATTATTTATATTGTCGAAGCAGTAATCCAGAGGAGAAATAATGTGAAAATGTGTGTGTGTGTGTTTGGACCTTATTTGGTGTTTTATGTGACCGGTTGAATGAGTCTCTCCTCACAGGAAACACCGCCGAAGAAATGAAACACACACACACACGTCACACGACGGATCGTATACACTCTCTCTGCACATGTGTGTTTGCTGTTACACACACACACACACACACACAGAGCTTGAGTGATTGTGCCTGAGCTTGCGTGTGTGTGCCAAATTAAATCTCACCGAGATGAAGACCATAACAGGAGGTTTCAAGCACTGGACAAAAAAAGACACACACACACACACACACTAATTCAAATTACACACACACACTGATTTATATTGCACAAATACACACACATGTACACACATACGGTGTGTTTGTATATTGCACAAACAAACACACTGATAGACTTTAACACACAAACACACAGATTGACACACACTCACAAACATACTACTACACAAAAATGCCAAATGCAATTCTGTGTGGAGAATAAGTAAATAAACAGATGTTATTTTGCACTGAATGTTATGAACATCACAATAAACACACAGTTGTGCCGTTCAGACGTGTCTTCCGGTCCATTGCTCTGATGATTCTAGCATAGATTAGCACAGCCTGTAAAGAACTGTTGAGATCACTAATACAGGCTGTACTAATTAAAGCCAGAATCATCAACCGGGCCTTCAGAGCCCAAAGACCCGCTTCCATCGGCCGCACCAGCAATGCTACAGACATCAGATTCTACAGACATCAGATTCTACAGACATCTACAACATTTAACATTTATACAACAAATATATAAATGTTTGTGCATAAAATAACACATAAAGAACTGAATTTCCATTTAATTTCAAAAAATAATTGTGAATAACTCATTTAGTGCAGAAATGCTCATGATAAAACCATTAGTGTGTTAAAAAAACTCGAAATCATTCATCTGAACCAGACCCGGTCAATACAGTAACTGCACCGTGACTGATCACAGATCAGTTCTGAATAAACAACAGAATTTTGTTAGATGGTTTTGTTACAAGTTGCAGCTTTATGGATGATAATAATAATAACTTTGTCTGAAAATACGCAGCCAATTTTTTAAATCTGAGTAAAATCTCAGAATTCAACAAGCGTCAATTCATAACTTTTCATAAAACATTTGTTTTAGTTTGCTTTAGCGCTATTCATTCACACAATAAAGATTAAATCTAGCTAAGCTACTGTCATGCTAGCTCTGTTAGTTGGGTCACTACATTTAAACCGGTGGAAACATCTCAGATCTGAAGTGTTGCGATTTCTGTTTGTGTTTGACGGATCAAATCAAATCTAGTTTCGCATCACGTCAATAAACAGGAAGTCCATCCATCTGGAAACCATTAACAGATTGTTAAAACTTCTCAGCAATAGATGCTGTTTTGTCAGTTGCATGAAAAATATCAGGGTTTATTTCTGACTGATTGACGTATGAAAGTCAAAACTCATCATTCAATTTCTCATGTCTTAAAATCAAACGTGAGAAGATTTTGGTGATCGTCATTTGAACAGATTCCATAAAGCCCTCGGTTACCCTCCGATCTGACATCCATGTGATTCGATTAATTTTTAATAAGTAAACCGCAGACTTTAATGCGTTACATATGCTGGCTTGTTTTTCTCTAATGCGCCCGATAAACAACAACGAAACAAACGAATGAAATGTATGCAGAGCTGTCACAGAAAGCTCAACTGTGAGACTTTAAACATTTCCCTCATTAAATTGTAAATTAAAGGAACGTTTATATAAAAGTGGCGGATCAGGAAGTTCGTCGGCCAATCACAAGAGCTGTGATGTCACGTGAGGTATGCAATCTATACATGTATACACACACACACACACACACACACACACACACTCAGTCTGTGGCATTAATAAGCAGTAACTTCTGTGTCTCTCAGCGACAGATGAAGATCTTTGGAAGTCGCTCAGATTCTGTTGTATGTCACGGTTAGCTCATCTATCGCCATGACGATCATCCGATACACACACACACACACACACACATACACACACACAAACACACACACACATACACACACACACACACACACACACACAAACACACACACACAAACACACACTGCTTAAACTCTGGCCAAACACATAAATTCCCAAATCATATACAAACGTCCCTTCATCCTTATTGTTGCACGTAGTTTCAGAAGAAACATATTCCATTAGATACAATTATTAAAGAAATTACCTTCATATACTGGTGCACATTTGGACGCCGCCTAGGAAGTCAGCTGCCTAAGTAGGGCACCAGACTGCAAAGTCACTCAATTGAGTTCTGAGCAAAAGCTACAGGCGGTTTTATTAGAAAATGACAGAGATAAAAGCATTTGCTGAAATGAGGACTCAGCAAAACTCTTTTCAGTGTTTATTTAATTAATCTCATTGGCCAAACACTGACTCACCGCGGCGTTTGTGTTTCCTGATGGAGGGGCCGCTTTATTACGTTATTTTAAGATCCGAGCCGCTCGTAGCCAAACCTAAACCTTCTCCTCTTTTGGCTCACCTGTGCCACACACATCAGGAGAAAAAACTGGGGAAAGCTGGAGCGAGTTTCAGCCGCAACCATTAATCAAAAAATAATAATATTCAAGGACATCATAATGAGTTAGTCGGGTCTTGGCACTGAAAATGATTAAATCTGTGTAACGTCACCCTAACATTTGCGTGATTAAAAAAGCCACATGCCACTGAGATAAAAACACAGGCCAAAATCATCAATAATAATCTATAGTTATTATAGAATATATGAATTATAATATTCATTTGTTAAATGTAAGTTATAGTATGTTCCCAAAACAAAACAATAAAGCTTTTAGGATAATGACAAACGCTGGAAGATTAACGGACAACCGCACAAGATAACTTCAGTTTAACTCAGATTTAACAATCTTAAATGGATCATTTGATGCTTGTCTTAAATATTTGTTTCCGTTTTCCTCAGGAAAAATCTGTCATTATGGTTTAAGCGATTAGCAACTCGATCCTGTTTCAGTCTCAAATTCTACAAAGTTATTTTTGAAAGCGTTTCCCAACGCTAGGAGTAAACATTACCGGAGCAACTCTTTAAATGGACAAAAACACAACAGCAACCCAAACAAGCCGTTTGACTTCTTCCTCTGATTATTTTGATCCTCGTTTTCGGTTCTTCAGGATAAAAGAATCTAATGTTCTGTAATGCAGTTTATCTCTCAGCACATAATCCAATCCAGGCCGGCCCAGTGGACCTGAGTTCTGCTCACGCTAATTGATGTACATTCAAAGACACGCGCCGCTGAACAAACCATCACATCTCTGCCAAGATTCCAGCCGCAGAGTTGAGACGGACTCAGATCTTCCTGCGGAGCGAAGACGATGTTGGAAAGGGAAGTCCTTCTCCAAAACGGTCAAAGATCTCCTCTGCTCTTAAATGTTCTGAGAACGTTCTGAGAACGTTAGAGGACTAACATTCTGTAATGGTTCTCTCAGTGTGTCAAAATGTTTTATAGCAGTTAGTTGAACGTTTTAAACCCGTTACAGAATCTTAAAAATGTTGTGAGGAATAACATTTGGTGAATGTTACGTAAATAACATTGTTATGTAAATAACAATATGTAAATGAGCAGCATTCTTTAACCAAGCAGTAACATTTAAGTAAAAGGACTGGATGTTTTTAACGTTCCTAAAACTTTAAAAAACGTTTTTTTTTGTTACTTTTGTTAATGGAAACGTTAGATAAACGTTTCGCTTCCAACCTAGCTCTACCTATATAAACACATCTGCAGATGCGCGGCTGCCGACGGCTCCTGCGTGAGACGGGAGACAGACGTCTGACAGCAATTACGACACGAATCTTCTTCCTGCTCTCAGATGAAATGATGGAGAATAATTAGTGTCATTTCTCCACCTGCCGGATTCTGTTTTTCTACTCAAAACGTTTCTGAGTTTAAAAGAGTTTCATCTTCATCATCTTCTTCAGGAACTATCTGATATTAAAAACACAGTCCAGTCATGCTAAAACAATATATTAAAACCTGTACGTATCGCTGCACCAACTACTACATTCATTTATGCATTAATTGAACATGCGACAAATGATTTGACTATAACACATTCTGTTGTGTTTTAATCTGTGAGGCTCAAAGATTTTAACATTATCATTTCCATTAACACATGCGCCGAAGCCTCAGACATCTCGTCCTGTCCTGACCGTTTTAAATAATACAGAAAAGTCTTGAGGATGTTTTTAATGCAACCGCATTAAATTTCCATCAGAAGAGCTTTTAGACTCACGTCGCAGCACTGCAGAAAAATTTACAGGAAAACTGGCAGACGATGGAGATCCGAATAAACCGTTCGGGCTCTGAATGATTGAGTTCATACGAGGTAAAAAAGCTACAAATGATGTGTGATCGAGCAAACAGTGAGATCTGACAATGACAAACGAATGATTTATTGAGGCCCGATTGAGGCTTAAATGAGAAATCACCAAATCCCTCGGGTCTAAATGAGAAACGGACGAGGTATCTTAACTCTGTAGTTCTCCAATCCAATTCTCGCTCGTAAATCAAACACCATTAATTTCCATCACAGATGTCAACACTGGTCACACGGTGTTTAAACTGAAACCTGTCTGTGAATAATAACTCACACTTTAGTCTGTCTGTCACACAAAAGCCCCTTTAGACCGTCCTGTTGAACATTAACACCACCGAAGAAGACGTGGGTTTATAATCACATCAGGGTGAATGAATGATGTCATTTTTAGGTGAATTTT
The DNA here is from genome assembly GCA_036877545.1 of Yasuhikotakia modesta. Taxonomy (NCBI): domain Eukaryota; kingdom Metazoa; phylum Chordata; class Actinopteri; order Cypriniformes; family Botiidae; genus Yasuhikotakia; species Yasuhikotakia modesta. The sequence goes on along the minus strand of JBAJNP010013404.1, from coordinate 4,341 downwards.
CCTATTACGTTTCATTAAAGGTTTTGATAAAGATTAACAGACTATAACAGCCACGGTCAAAGACTGTCAGAAAAACCTTTTATTCCAAACAAACTATGATTTTAGCCCCTGAACAAAAGTCACAATCCTGCGTTCGGACAGCAGGCAGCAGATTTTAACCCAGTACTAACAGAGCAGCTAATATCTCACATGTAAGATCAAGACACAGCGATTAAGATAAAAACTATTGCTGGCTGTTCTGAGAGACACACATTTCTCATCCAGATCTAATGTTCAGCGTGAGTGAAGAGAAGCCCTCTGCTGTACATCTAACTTATGAAACACACATCTCTGAATTTCATTACCATACAGGAGTGTGTGTCAATATCAGCCCAGAGAGAGAGAGAGAGAGAGAGAGAGAGAGGGAGAGAGAGAGAGAGAGAGAGAGAGAGAGGGAGAGAGAGGGAGAGAGACCCATGCACAGAAGGAGTGAGAGAGAGACACACACACGGACAGAGAGACAGAGAAGAGAGACAGTGTGTATGTGTGTGAGAGTGAGTGAGTGAGTGAGTGAGAGAGTGAGTGAGAGAGTGAGTGAGAGAGAGAGTGAGCAAGGGAGAGTGAGTGAGCGNGAGAGAGAGAGAGAGGGAGAGAGACCCATGCACAGAAGGAGTGAGAGAGAGAGACACACACACGGACAGAGAGACAGAGAAGAGAGACAGTGTGTATGTGTGTGAGAGTGAGTGAGTGAGAGAGTGAGAGAGAGAGTGAGCGAGGGAGAGTGAGTGAGCGAGTGAGAGTCAGTGAACAGGTGAGCGAGAGTGAGTGAGTGAGTGAGAGAGTGAGTGAGAGAGTGAGCGAGAGTGAGCGAGTGAGAGTGAGTGAGTGAACGGGTGAGCGAGAGAGTGAGTGAACGAGTGAGTGAGAGTGAGCGAGAGAGTGAGTGAACAAGTGAGTGAGAGAGAGTGAGAGAGAGTGAGTGAACGAGTGAGTGAGTGAGTGAGTGAGTGAGTGAGAGAGAGTGAGCGAGAGAGTGAGTTTCTGCATCAGTGGTTAAAGTTACAGTTCAGCCGATAATAAGCGATTAGTCCCCATCACTCAGTGCTGATGTCACAGCAGGCCTGTGAGATGTTCTGCTGTCAACACCAAAGCAGATCAGACTCTTCAAACGATGAGGTGAATGAAGACAGATGCTGCTGAGCTCCAGCAACAACCACAAACATCACAATATGACTCGATCCGGCGAAACAGTGATATATTACACTGCAGAAACAGATTCACACATGCAGATGAGAGGAAACGGTGTCACTCCAGATTCAGAGGAGAGTGTACACACTCAGATCTGGTTCCAGCTGGTTCAGATTTTCCTGTAGTCTGAATGTTTGTAAACACAAACGTGACATCGGAGGACATCGCGCTCTCAATCTGTTTCCAGTCTCGAGTCCTGAGGTTTGTTGACAGAGTCTGGACCTACTGATCATCTCCAGGTATTCTGAGATTTCGGACCTACTGACAACAGACACGAGGTTTGTTGTTCTCAACAGACAAGAATCTTGCATGCTTCCTTGAAAGGCAACATTTCTGTTTTATTTGATAAAACACACAGTGATTTATTCTGGTACACAGTGTTTTAAACAACAAAAATACTATTGGCTTTGACAAGCAAATTAGAGGAACAAAAAGATTCTGTCATTATTTACTTGAGTCATTCCAAATCTCATTCTGAATGTATTTTTGTGATATTTTAAAGGATTTAATACTTAGTTCTTTTCATAAAACCTGTTTTCTTAACCTTCTCATTAAAAAAAATTATAATGAAAGTTCTTGCAATGTTTTTAAGACGTTATATTAATGATATTGAGAACGTTTTTTAATTCTGTGACATTTCTTGGTAGAACGTTCCACCAACGCTCCAGCGTACGTTCTACTAACGTTATTGTGAAAATGCTTTCTGATAACTTGGAGAGAACACAGTCAACGAGAACATTAGCCAACGTTCAGAGAACGTTCCCTGTTAGCTGGGATAATGAAATTACTAGTAACTCGGTTTCAGCCCCTGTGAACAGACAGCAACACGAGGGCAGGGATGTGCGGCTTATCCGAACCGGAATCTCGGGAACAGACGGTCATGCTGGCGATGAAGAAACTCGTGGATTTTGTGAGATCAGAGCAGGAAGCACAACTGAGAAAATATTTGATTTATCAGTTGGACCAGAAGAGGGTTTGAAACGGATCCGCTGTGGGTGTTTATAGGGTCAGATCACAGACGTGCACTGAAAGATTTCCTCACACAATATTTGCACATGTGCAAATAAAACAGAAGTTTATGCAGAAACACTCCAAACAGTGACGGCTCAGAAAATGATCAAGTTCAACTGAGATACGGCATCAATATCTGCAACACGGGATGCCTGACACACACACACACACACACACACACACAGAGATGAATGAGAACTGGTGCATGTTGCAGACGCTCTGTCTTCATCCTCACTGTCTCAATATATGAACACTTGGACACCTTGGGTTCAAAGCAGCAAATGCATGTAACCACAACCCCACAGAACTGAAGCACCAACACTGAAAACATTAACACCACGAAAGACTCATTCAGCTCATTCCTGCTTTAACAATAACTGCAAATGCATGAGTTGCACGTTACACAAATGTGACATTTATATGAATAAATCATGAAAAATGATAAATCCTAGTTTATAATAAAGATCTTATTAAAGACTTAGTTTTATTGAATCTGTACGTCAATGCAGATGCAGAAATAAGTGTGAATAACATTCAGTATCAACTACAGATTTTCTTCTCAATGAATAAAACAAACATTTGAGAAATATCTCACGGATTCAGATTAAACGTCTCAAAACTTCACGCCCGTTCCCATTAGTTCCGATCTGACGTCTGGATTAAACGTATTGAATCGCTTTAACGTCGTACCTTTGCTGGTCCAGAGACTGTATATAATGTACAGATCCGATGTGTCTGATGCCATTTACATCCTCCGTGACTGATCCCAGCGGCGGGGACGCGCGTCACTCCAGCTCCAAAGTCACACTGCAGCGCGCGCGCGCGCGCCCGGGGCTGGAGTCGGTCCGAGTGACGTAGTCAGGTGTCGTACCCCGTATACAGTGTGTGTGTGTGTGTGTGTGTGTGTGTGTTTGTATGAGTGTGTGTATGAGTGTGTGTGTGTGCGTGTGTGTGTGTGTGTGT
>JBAJNP010013403.1:0-12180 GCA_036877545.1 Yasuhikotakia modesta | reverse complement strand
ATTCGGCTAAAGGGAGAGAATCTTTTTTATTAGAGAATTAATCATCAGGGCCAGAAAAAAAGGCCTGAAAACTGGGAACTTAAAACTGGGAACATTTATCAAGTGCAACAGATCATAATGAGAAAAAAAAACACTTATTTTCAAACTGCTTTTTATGTATTGAGTATTCACACTGAGTATTCAGGACGTACTGGGTGAAACTCACTGAGAATGAAATGTGGCTATTGACAGTGAAGTTTGTTTACAGACTAATCTGATTGGTTGAAGCACAGGTTTGTTAACCAATTATGCAAATATGTGTTTTTAGTCATAATGATGTTACATGATTTGTTTAATATTTACATTTTTTAATTGACATTTACATGACATTTACATTCATTTATTCATTGGCAGACGCTTTTATCCAAAATGACTTACAGTGAATTCAAGGTATATATTTTTACCAGTACTTGTGTTCGCAGTACTTGTGGGACCGAACCCAAAATGTTTGCACTGCTAATGCAATGCTCTATCAGTTGAGCTGTAGGAACAGTAGTTGCCAATCAATGCAGGCAGTGTACAGCGTCACCCCATCACAAATTTGTTTTTTAAAATGCTGAAAGTGTGCTCGCCTACACCGTGCATTGCGACAAATATCCATTTATAATGTTCTTTGCTATAATTTGGCCATTGTTTCATGGATTATTTGAACATATCTTTTAAAGAAAATGCCGGTAACCCCTTTGAGGGCGGTAACAACACAGCATTTATTGCAGCAGGCAAATAGTGCTGAATTTCAGTGCATTTAGCACCTTGTTAAACTGTATTGTGGGCGTGTGGTTAAAAATAGGTTTGTGCATTGAAGTACTGTGTGCAAAATCACCCCAACAGTTTAGTGAATCCGCCCCATTAGTTTTTGGCTCGACCATAGGTGTAGGCAGACCATACTGCAAGCAACAGGCATTGAACTGTTTCCAGCTCTCCCTGAAACCTGTCTCCCACCAGGAATGGGACAAAAACTCTCAGTCACACCTTCTATAGATGTTGACCACAACTTCATATATTAGCCATTTTAATTGAGTAACATAGTTTTAAGATGTCAGTTACTTCAAGGCAGAAAACTCAGGCTATGTCGCCCTGCAGAAACTCAAACACAAAGCTTTACCTCTAAATTTAAGAGTTTAAATGTCATCTCACATGAAGTGTCTGCTGTGAGTTTTAGAGGTTGAGAGAAGATGTCAGAATGAAGAGGAGGTGGAAGGAGAGGAGCCCTTAACTATCATTCAGGCAGATGGATGTGAATGACCCGCCTGGGCAACTCAGGACACAGTAACACCTCAGCCAGCAGAAACCAGTTCTGAAGGTGTTGAGGGACAATTAGGACAAGCCCCCACCTGCTTCTGAAAGACAAGGGATGGTGCAGGAAGGTGACATGTCATCGGGGTGGTAAACACTTAAGTGTTCCAGAGCTGAGACATCTAGCAGGTTATTTACAGCCTTAAAAAATGTCTGTGTTTTGTGAATTTACTGTGTATTTGGGTTAAAATGTGAATGGAGGACGTTTTAGGAGGCGTGTCAAATATCTTTCCAATTTAAGCAGTTTTCTGTTGTATGTCAGTGAATAAGATTGATCTACATTGATTATTAAAAATGTTGGTCCTTTTTGGAAAAAGGAACCAGAAAAAGAAATTTCTTTACCATTATAGATCTGTGATTTATTGTTATAGTAAATAACATCATGCTACAGAACTTTTCAAAAGGTTTCAAAAGGACTTGAGACAGTGAGGCAGTTTATGTAAATGTTGTGATAAATGTATTTATTTTTATATATAATAACATGAAGCCAGACAGATATTTGTTTGTCCTAAATAAGTGTAGAACTGGCAAAATGCGGATGTAGTTTAGTTATAGTAAAAAAACGATTTATAAACAAAATATAAAAAAACGATTTTGCAGCATATTCCACTGGTTCAGCACTATCTACCTCACAAGCTCCCATGAAGGGCACAGTAGCATGTTCCTTTCTGAACCTCAGACTTTCTCAATCAGTACATCAGTACCATCTGCAGTTTAGCAACAGTGTCCCCAAAGTCCTACAACGCCAGACCAAAGATACTCGAAATTTTACTGAGACCACAAATCATTTTTAATAAATCCCAGAGCTCCTCTTGCGGAAAAGACTCTCCTGCCTTAGTTCTTTCAGAAGATGGATTGGGAGAAAATAGAATTGTGCTGCTTTTATGCTTTATGCATCAAACTACTGATGCTAACAAAACAATTATCTTTAAGAGAAATCATCTCACAGGAAATGTAAACATGTAGAAGTTTCTTTGTCAGAATCTGAGAAAGAATGAATGTGGTTTCAGCTGTTAAACTGTGTTACCTCAGCTGGCATTTGTGATCATGCCCATTGAGTATTGTAGTCATTATTTAGGCTTGAAAATATTGTAAGTAAGCTCAGACCATCAGTGTGGGACATTTCATTACTTAACTTTGGTGCTTAAAGCTCATAAACCTTCCTCATAGACATGCAAGGCACTCTGCTGCCAATCTGGAACAAATAGGAGCACAAACCAACCGTGAAAGGGTGAGAACGAGAGAAAAAAGGCACAGAAAATGTCCTGTATTACACATCTCGCGGCGCTGATGGATAAGGCATTCGTTTAAAAGTCATTTTGAGGTCTTCATCATGCCGAATGGGTCTTTGCGGTGCTGTTATTAATTCCGAACAGGGGCTAAAGTGTATTCATCTTCAGGTGCGGAGAGGGAGAGATGCTCATTTATACAGGGGAAGAAGTTAAGTTAGCCTCCGTTGGGAAATGAAACACCTACCTTCTGTGATGTCATCATTCACACCTAATAGCTCAGAAAAGGGCCATTATTAATCAGGGAGGACCTGTCATCTGGGGTCTGTGTATAGTATTATGGATTACATCAGTATAGACATTGCCCTGCTTAATAATACCTTTTGGATATTAAGTCTATCATTTATCACTCTCTGTTACTATAGATACCGGTGGCACCCTGTTGTGTAATATTGAGGCTGAAAAATCTTGCGCTTTGGTTGCGGATGAAAGATTATGACCTTGGCTTGTTTCATCTAAATTTCACCCTTGTAAATATCTAAAAATAAGACATAACAGGTTCACTTTCCCCCCTTTACGTCGTATACAGTATTCACACTTTTTTCATGCCTCGCCTCACATTCGTCTGCACGCACCAGGTCTTGATATAAGAAGAATTCTCATTTCACTTGCATTAGGCCAGAGAACGTGTGAGTGATGAGATGAGCTGTTGCAGTCTTTTTTCACAGGCAGAGTGTTATGCACTAATGGATCAGACTGCTTTGAGAGTGGGCAGGAACTCTGTTACTATAAATCCACTGTCTGCAAGCCTTTGATCTCCCACCAGTTCATTAAACTGTTCTGAATTACAGCGTCTTCTGCGCAATTGTGTGACATCAACAAGTCTAATTAGATCCGCGGTTCTGGAACATTATATGAATTGCATAGTGAAGCGGCGCTTTTAGAACTAACCTGGTCTCCGCAGTTCCATTTTAAATCAGTATTGCAGTAACATCTGGATTTGTGACATTAATGGTTTCAATCTTAGTATGTGAGAGTGTGATTATGAGTAACGAAAAACTTTATTGTTTAGTTTTGTAAACAAATTTGTAATGGGATCAGAGTCAATGATAGTATGGTCAGATTTCACCCTAAGAAATGTCAGTATAATGAATTTATAAACATAAAAACAAGAATGATTAAATATTAATTTATCATATAAAAATCATATATATTATATACATATATAATATTACATATAATTCATGTATATATGAAAATATATATATATATATAAAAATTCATCAATTGATTTACCAGTACATCAAGTACAACTAAAACTAAGCAACAATTAAAAAAGACTAATTTAATCACCAGTATGTGTCATCCTCTGGCAGGACAGGAGAGAAATCTGTTGTATTCTCATGATAACAAGAACATGAATTTCCTCCTCTGAGGCGCTGTATAAAATCAAGTGTTTGTCTTTTTCTCACAGATGGGTTGCTGTTGAAAATAATGAAGCGCATGACAACATATCCTCTACTGTACACTAGACCCCACAGTTAATAAGCAGATGATGTCATACAGAGATGTCATATCACTTGTTTAAAATCATCAATTTACCCAGTCACCCAAATTTCCCATTCAGTGAGTCAGAAGGTTTGATCAGTTAATATTATAATACGCTAATCATAGCTAGTCAGCTAACTTGCTATCCTTTTATCTAGCTAGCTAGCTGTGAAACATTTATCTGTTTTAACTGATGTTTGTTTCACCATAAACTAGCCATTTTTAAGTCTTTGTTACTGTTATATTTCAAAAGGGTCTTGTTTTCTTTTTTGTTCTGATGTCTCTACTGGCTTTTGAGATAGAGATTCTGTTTGGTCCCATTTCAAAGCCTTTATGCTTTTAGCTGGTCAGCTGTAGTGGGACAAATGAAGGGCATCCACTGGTTCGGCATCAGCTTTGATCATCTCTTCGCTTTTCTCCTGCCCCCCAGTGAGACGCACCGAAAGTGTTTTGAGACACATGCCCAATTATCTTATCCAGCATGTTTGTTTGCATTTTAAACATTTCCTACATGATGTAAAGAATCTGAGGCCTCAAGATCTTCGTGTATCGAACAACCTCAATATAACAGAAACAGAATCTCTGTCTTGCTGTTGATTCCACATATTGAGTCTGTTCTTCAAAGTGGCAGATCTAACCAGAGATTGACTCATCAATGTTGAATCACGGTGTGTCAAAGCTTATTGATTCAGACACGTACGGCAAATCTCACTCACCGCCTCAGTCTGCGCCCGGGGGGCAAACCAGAAAGTGCAAAAGATCTCTCTTAGTATCACAAATGAACCATGTCAGTTAAATGAAAACACCAGCCCCTCCGTTCTAGCTCCTCCGTCCTCTTTCAATGAGATGCTACTTTGCAGACCTTCTCATCTGCAGCTGGAGAGGACTGATGAAGTGCATCTCGACCCGGTGCTGTCCCTTTAAGAAGGTTTCTACTTGACCCCAAGGCCACGTCCTTCCACTCTGAAACACGCATGCACACGGACATAATTACAGGCACAAGCATTGTACGAGTCTCCTCAAAGCATCAATGTGTTACTTCAGTTGAAGCAGAAACAGCATTAAGCATTTCTGGATGGGAACAACAACACAAGTTGCACCCTTCTGATTGCAATCAAATAGATTCTTGCCCTTTGACCTCAAGATGGCCACTGTCATAATGAACTTCTCTTCTCTTTTGATATGCTGAAAGCCCATCTGGTAATATCTTGTAGTCATTGTTAGGTTTTGCTTTTGTTGCTTAGTTGTTAAAGGTTAAACTAGTTAGCATGGCCCCGGTCTGATCTTCAGATGACAAATGCAGGGTCCACCTGCAGACTGTGTGACGCAAACTGCAGACAAGAAGATTTTCTTTCTTACAGTTTTTTGTTATTAGTTGAACTTTATAAAGTGAGAACACAGTTTTTTAATAAGCTTAAGTAATATATTAAAACTACTGTGTTTACCTGAATAAAGGAGTATTTTTAAGTCATCCATTTAGGTTAGAGTTACTAGATATTGTTCAGTATATTGTACACTAACATATGCTTGCTATGCGTTCAAACTGTGCTTTACATGTCAGTGAAATGGGTTTTATTGCATGAGTAGGTTTTAGGTAAGTTATATCAGCCTTTTGTTGCAGCCAAACCCCAAAGTAATTAATCACATGACATTTACAGCTCAGCTGATTGGCTCATAACAACTAGGCAGCAGATGAAAACAGCTGAACTGAATACAGCAAATGACCCACATTTACAATTGAAAGGAATGAGAATGCTAACAGATAGCTTTGTTAGCAGATGTTTTTTTCTTCTTTGGCTTAGATTGAGAATAATTATTTACCTGAGGGGAGGGTTTAAGATGACTCAGTGTTATTTAGTGAAGACATCCGGACAGCTTCAGTCAAACTGCATACAGGCCGATTCTCCACCACTGCATAAGTTATTTAAATGCGTCTATAATTGTCAGCCCTCAAGTTGTCAACTTCTCCAGGTTGTGTTCTTAGGAAAAGCTGTGACGTGTTAATACCACCAGTAAATCACTTCCGACGACTGATCATTTGGAGCAGTTTTCTCCCCCGTAGTCACATTTCTACCCACATGTTTATCTGTTTTCTCCTCATCTTCTCCTGCTCTGCCTGATGGCTTCTTGTCTCCTTCTGCTGACAGAGTTCATCAGTGTGATGTCTCACTCCTGGGTGTTCCAGATGGGACAAGAAAGGGGAGGGTGTTACACTGCACCTAAGGTTGTGATAATTGAAGTGACAGCAGGGGCCATGGGGAGGCTGTTTGACAGCTGCACTGTTTCGGGTGGGATGTAAATTGCCTTTAAACATGGCAGGAGGAGCGTCATTTGCACAGGTCAGCTGGTTGCCAGGAGGCGGTTACCTACACCTCCTGAGTGGTTAGTGGTTTTAATTAACCCCCTGGCTCTCTTTCAGTCCCGAAACAGAGCGGTTGAGAAGCTTTGAAGATTAGCCTACAGTTCATGTTGATACAGTTCAACCAGTCAGTGTGGGGGATGCTATAGCTAACCACTGCATCTATAAGCAACTATAGTTACTAAAGCTAAAAAGTAGTTAGCCATGCTACCAGTTTTTTAACAGCGCTGAAGCGATATACAGTATGGTATGAATATCTTTAACGCCGTGTGATCATCAGATTATTTATTTACCAAAAATAGCACCACCTCTGTGATAAAACAGTTTTCTGTGACAGACCCGGGTTCTTTAAATAGAAATGTTCTGAGACTGTTCTCCATCTTTCTGACTTTTATGTTTATGGGTTTACTGCTGTTGGGTCGGTTGTCGTATCTCAGGTGGGCAGGAGTTTTGAGCGAGGGCAACATAAGCAGTTTCAAAAAGTAAAATATAAGGTTTCAATGTGGGTAGTTTCAGGAACACCGCTGAGTGATTTTTAAGCGATGTGTTAAAATAAACCATGTCAGTCAAACTGATTCACTAAAATGAAACTATTTACATGTAAATGTAATGTAAATTTACTAAACTAGACGTTTAGAGGTTGTTTATGGGTAGAAAAATAAAACTAATATAACTAAATGAGACTATGTGCACAATACACATAAAGCAATATTTGTGCCATGTTTCACCAGTAAGCTACTTTATCTGCAAAAGCTACACTGTGATGCTAGTAAAATTGTACTTTTAGTCAGTTATTCTCCAATACCGCAACGTTACTCTGCACTTCTGCATAATTCTGCTATTTTCAGGTGATATCTGTTGCTGTACACAGTCAGCAAAGCGTCACGCTGCACTGTTATCAGGTATATGTGGGTGTTATTTTGCCCGATATTTTCCGCACTCTCATACATTTGCATATTCACGTTGTAGCCCTTGACATTCCTTAAGATGATTTAGTTAAGGAGGCTTGTTGTGATTTCAGTAGCGCAGGGGCTGTTTGCTGGGCATATTTAGGTCAGTTCTGCTTGAAAACCTGCTGGAGAAGTGAAACGTCTCGGCACAATGTCCTCCCCCTAAGCTAGAGCTGAGTAAATAATCAGGGCGATGCTATAAATGTGATCACAAGCTACAGAACGGAGTGAGAGACAGTGTTGTGTTTTTTACCCAGAAAACTTGTCAAACTAACAAGACAATAAGATGTGTTTTTATAACACGCCACTGTACACAATGACAGGACCGAGGTGGTTGTCAGGGCGACGCTGCTGCGGTTCAACTAACATTCAGATACAGGCACCTGCAAATGCTTCCATCCCAGTGTTGATCTGCCAACTGGTCTGACGGTACGAGGAGCCAGATGGGACAGAAATAGCCAGCGGGTTTAGATGCATGATGGGTAAAGATCATCAGCAGGTGCTAAATGGGAGCATTTGGTGAGGTAAAGGACTGCTGCCCTCAGGCTTTGAGAAGATGTAGAGGACGAACGTTTTATGAAGATGATTACAGGCTTGACTGATATGGTCTGAGTGACCGTCGCTTCATTCCAGCCATCATGGAAAAAATGTCCACAAAAGTGATTGCTGGGCAACCAACCGATGTGTTTTAAGTTCAGTCAGTTTCTCTGAGTTTAATTTAACATTTTTGCCACACTTGATAACTTTTCAGTGTCTTTACGTTATACAGCAAAATAACAAATTTACTCTCACTTATTTTAACAGAAGGTAGCATGCATATATTTTTGGTTTGTTAGGTTTTAAATAATAAATAATATTTAAAATAAGACAATGTTTTTCAGTATCTGGACACTTTCTGAGAGTTAAGCTTAGTTTAACACATATTTACCGTAATGTTTAACTACACCTCTGAATATTCTTCTAGGCTGCGTCTCAAGTAAATTGACAGAAACTGGCTACATAAATCCACTAAAATCACCCTTGAGTTTGGTTGGTAATGCAAAAACTACCACAGAAAAGTAAAGTTAGTTCTGAAGAAAAGTTTGTCATAATTTGTTTGCAAATGCCAGTTTGTTCATTTATGTAATGCAAAGAAAATTATGCATGTTAAGTGTTGCTTAAATGCCCAACTACTTTGTGAAACCATATGTACATAACAACAATAGCTTATCTGGAGGTGTGTTTTGTTCAGACGGTCGTTTTTACAGACAGGTGTGACTCCAGTCATTACCGAGGTATTGTTTGAAGAATAGACCCTCATCAACAAGTCCGACACAGGCGTACTCAAGAGCCTGACAATTAAAATGAATTTGATTGCTTATTGAGTCATATAGACAAAAGGTCATTCAAAAATAACAGACACTCAAAGTCCAACAGCTTTCATCTGAGATTTGAACGTCATTAGGAGGATAAGAGTCTAATCCCGGCGAGCATCTATTATGATCCAGTATTTGTATTTTTCATGCTTGTTCACAAAATGCACAGCGTCTTATATTTGATGAAAATAAGAAAGCTGTTTTGCTTATACTGAAGGATGGCAGTTTTCAATAAAGGTTGAGACTGCAAATGATTTTACATAGAAGGATCTAACAGCCACGCTGGGTTTGTAGATATGAGTCCAGTTGTAGTTCAGCCAACTCTATAAATATCACATGCATGTATCACAGGAAAACAGAACAACATGTTAAGAAAACAGTGCTTTCGGTTGCTAGGAAACTGACAACTGAGCGCTTTTACGCTAATACCAAACACAGCTGCGTATTATCATGGGCTCTCAGATTGGAACGTTTTCAATTGTAATGGGGAGACGATATTAATTCAGTCGATTTCTGGCAAATGTTCACAATGCTGCAATACACCTCATTTAAAAAAGCCGGATGAGGGCAAAATGCCATTATGCCTCCTTTCAGGGTTAATAAAAATGAAAGATGCTTTTCCAACTATGTGTTCAAAACCATTTATTACATTACAGACAGTGTCATGAAGCACCTAATTTGCTGATTATCGAGACAGAACTGTTTTGATTGATAATTAACACTCATTTATGAAGAACTGTATACACATCAGATTACAGTATTGCCAGATAAAACACAGAGTCTTGATTAAAACCACAGAATTTCCTTCTTGGTCAAATTCAGTGTTTTAGGTTTCTACACACGAGTTTCTGCATGCTCTACGTGTGTATGTGTGTGTGTATGCATATATGTATATGTATGTATACATATAAGTGTGTGTGTGTGTGTGTGTGTGTGTGTGTGTATAAAATATATGTATACATATAAGTGCGTGTTTGTGTGTATGTGTATTTGTATAAAATATATGTATATGTATGTATATATATATATATATATATATGTTAATGTGTGTATAAATGCCTGTAAATTGCCAGTGTAACATTTCTACATTTGTATTAAATCAACATTTTCTTCATCTATTGATTTCAGTGGGTTCACACTTGTGCTGCTTTGTTTCAGTTGTTGTCTTTTTGTTTTTCTTACAACATATCGGCAGCTGTGGTGAGTCATGGAGTCCCTGTGGTACTGTGACCCAATGTTAGCACTCATCTGCTCTATGCATGTTTACACTAATAGAGGAAAAGCTCTTAGCGCTATGTAAAGTGTTTTTGCTTTAAATACCATGAGAGTTTTAGAGAGTGCTTTGCTAAACAAGACACGAAAATTAAACTGATTTTGTCAAATGGTTTATCGTACTCATTTCAGTTTTTGTATGGAATTTAATTTAGAGCTTATGAAGTGCTGATAGCATATTTGTTTACAACTAGAATAATGTTCTTAGCCCTGTGATGAGAAGGTCTCTCTAAGGTCCTCTTTGGTATAGCCTTTTCACTGAGCCTGGGAGAGGGGCCATTGTGCCACTTTTCTCATTTCTGTGCAAACAGAATTGTTATTGCTTTCCATCAGAATATATTCCCAATATATATATTACTTGACAATACGTGTGTGTTTTGACTAAATAGCTAAGCTGCGTTAAAATAGCAGAACGTTGAGATAAAAAAATTAAAATGATGCTCTTGGGAAAATTCCTGTGACTGGGTAACATTACCAGTTAACATAAATACAGGCATTGCTGAAAGTCAGTAAATAGAATATTAGCTTTTTAGTGTTACAAGAGACTAAAATTGCCCCAGACTTCCTCTTCAGACATACAGATTTGTGTTTACAGTAGCTGTGAAACCCATCAGAGAGTTACATGGTTTTAAATGCATTATTAGCAATTAACCTCAATTCAGTTTAAAATATGCTGTTAGCATATAGTTCTTGTAGCTCAATTGGCAGAGCAGTGTTAGCAATGCAAAGGTTTTGGGTTCAAACCCAGGGAATGCAAAGACTGATAAAAATGATTACCTTGAATTCACTTTGGATTAAAGCTTTGGTTAAACGCTTTTTTGTGGAAAATAACAGAGTCTGACAGATCAAGCAAAAGAATTTCACTTGTCAACATCTGTGCATCTGCGCGTCTCACCACCCGATCACCTTTGGCCTCTTTGCCAGGGGGCAATGTGGAAAATCCGAAAATGGCCCACTGCCCAGGTTCCCATGACAACATTCACTCAAGTGCTTGCAATTTGGATAAGAGGCACCCTGTCACCTTGTCCACCATCTGCCTCCACAAGATGGAATTTGTTTTGTGTTGCTCCATAAGGAGGAGGCAGGTTTGGCGGAGCACCAGACATATCTTCTGCTTGTTGCCCCAAATTATGCATGTTTTTGATGCATAATGCATGTCTTATAAAACAAGGCAGCTGTATTGTTTTATGTCTGTGTAAGCAGATCGGTTATTTGACTAGGAACATCATAAGCCTGGTGTTTCTACGCTTTCAGTGGCCGATTTGGCTGTGGGTGCGAGCGAGGCTTTGTTATGTGTCCAAACAAGCATTGCTGCATTGCTGCTGTTGATGAATCTTGGCAGGCCACAATGTATGTTAAAAGCAGTAAAAATGCGACACATCCTGCGCAGCAGCGCCACATGTTAGCATGCCCTGCGCCCTGAAAGGAAGTACCTGGCATGCACTGGTGGCACAGCTAGTTACTGGACAGTAATGTGTCTCCTGTTAATAGACTGGAACTGCCTCTGCAGTCATTCCATCACATGCGGATTATCACTGACCCCAATGCGTCATTTGCCTTGTGTGAAATCTGATCTGCAGTTATTCATATAGAACCTGATGCCATTTCAGGTTAATATACCATATCATAACTATGACAAAAAGGGTAGTTTGTACAGCATATCCATAGTGTTAAATCATTAAATGTTACTTATATGAACCATTTATATTTATTTACATTATACAAATATATACATATACAATTTTATATATATAAAAATTAAAATATTCTTGGTAATATGCTTAGAACTACTGCTGAATTCTAATTATTTATCATCCATTTTATGTTATAATAATATTTACTTGTCCTGTCATCAAAAATAACATTAGGCTTGAATTCCACATTATTAGTCAGGTCTAAGTTTGAACCCCACTACATATTTCTATATTTTTTATTATTATGAGTCTTTACACTTGAGGATTGCCTCAGGCAGCAGCGTTCTGCTTAGACCAAGCTGTACATTAGTTTTTTGCTCAGTTGTCATAGAAGATTAATTCTGTTCTGTTTAATAGGCTTTGAGTCAATCATGCAGCGTGTTTAAGTGAAATTAGGCACGAATATGCACTAAAACTTCTCTTTTCATTTTATTTGGA